>VFFE01006973.1:47803-61652 GCA_008921705.1 Burhinus oedicnemus | reverse complement strand
AATTTTAAAGTTTATTACTACACAGAGAAAGACAAAATAGGAGTAAATCCCCAAGGAATGAACAAAAGTCTGGAAGCATCATATAAAATAAATGTGACAAGGCCTCAGTGTGTTTTAAATGATATATTGATAGATTTTAAGGGCAGAAGGGACTGATGTGATTGTCTAGTATGACCTCCTGCATAACACATGCAACAGGATTTCCCTGAATTAATTCCTGCTTCAGGTGCAATAACTGTGGTTGAACTAAAGCAATAGTTTTCAACCTTTTTCAAGCTGTAGATTCCTAAATATTTGGTGTAATAACTTTACTGAATAGCAAACTTAATTGTCTGATGTTAATTAGCTAGTTAATTTTTAGTTACCTTTGATGGACCCTTCACCTGCTGTCCAGTGATTCCTGGAGATCTGAGGATCACAGTTTGAAAACCAGTGAACTAGATTGTGAAGGAAACAATAGGGCTAAGGCAGGATTCTTGACCCTACTCTATAAGCTGTATTTCAGATGCCAATTATAAACAGTTATTTCTTCATGGTGGTTATGTAATTAATTTTACATTTAATCTATAACTGAAAATAAATACACCAAGCTGAATCCACAAACATATTTGCCCATTCAGGTGGAAATGGTAATCTTCCTTCAGGGGAATATGGTTAAAACTTAACAACAGCCTTTCAGTAAGGAGACTTTCTCTTAATTTAATATTTCCTATTTTTCACTCAAAATTTGCCTCATTGCAGCCTTAGTTATACTAAATGAAGACTGCAGGCAGGTATTTTCAAAGTATGATATATTTTGCTTTTTTATAAGTAGCTTCATAAATCTGTAAACTAACAGAAGTGCTGTGTTAGGATTGTAATTGAGAATTAACAGAAGAGGACAAATTAATTTATGATTCTTACAAATGTTATCATTTGTTCACTTTGATCAAATGCACTACTTTGAGTTGCATTTTGTTAGTCTGCCCATTGACTATACTAGGTTTGTGTTAACCTGCTTAAACTTTGTGTTAAGCCTGCTCAAACTTTAAGCCTGATGCATTTGTATATGTAGAGATATGTATATATGTATATGCTGTATTTGTAAATCTTGTGTTGAATTTTTCTGGATTAAAAAAATTCAAGGGAAGAACTGTGATAGACATAGTAAATATTTTATGAAGTTCATAATTTCACTCCCCCTTTTCCCTGACTGTTCCTTTTCCATCAAAAAGCCCATATGAATAAGAGTCTAACTGTGTTGGAAAGAGAATCAACCATGCCTCAGGCATGGTAGGGTACCACAAATCAACTTTGTAAACACACCTAACTACTTATTTACAATAATCATGTATTGATTATTGATGCTGAATAATTTCTGTGAAAATTATCAAGTTTTATTCTTTCTGTGACTAACTGAATATTGAAAGCATTTTCTGAACATTGTAAATGTGGTTGTGCGGGAGGACTTCCATAAGAAAAGAATTTACCTTCAGGGGTCTTTGTATTGTTATTATTTATTAGCATTTCACTTGCAACTAGACACTCAAAAAGTAGATGAAGACTACTGCATTATGCTCTGTGCAAGCAAATAGCAAAAGTACAGCTCCTCCTGAAAATGTTTGCAAGGCCAATCCTGTGGCTGGCTGTTATTAATGAATCTTTTATCTAATACTCTTGTTAACTCATTTATCTATAAACTCTGTATATAACTGGTCTTGCTGAAGTGGTTTAGCAACTCAAAATTTGAACTGGAAGTTATTTCAACAAACTACACACTATCAACAAATACTTCAAATACAGGCCTTGATTTGCAAAGGTCTGTGTAGACCACATCTGTCCACATGTCTACCTTTAAGTACATATTCTGAAGGCACATGCTCATATACCACTGATTTGACCATATTGATTTAATATAGTTTCAGAGCTAATACTTATTCCTACTATTTATACTTTTTCCCAACTTTAGTAGGAGAACATGCTGGCTATAGCCTGAAAACAAGAATTACAGGTTGTTACTTCAGAGGAGAAAATACTTCTTTGCGGATTAAAATTAGTAATTGACACATACAGAACTCTATAGAGACTTATCTTTCAAGTTCAGAAATTCCAGTGCATTGTATACTCTTTTGACATGCTAGGTGAAGCTGAGAAAGGAACTGAAATCTTCAACATTTCATCTGTATTTTGAAATCTTGTTTAACAGAACTCTCCCAGTAATATGAGCATGAGTAATCAGCCTGGCACTCCCAGGGATGACAGTGAGATGGGTGGAAACTTCCTAAACCCTTTTCAGAGTGAGAGCGTAAGTATTTAAGTAGCTTTTTACTTGGCAAAACTTTATCCCTGATCTTTTTTTTTTAAAAAGAAAAATAACAGCTAGAACAAACAGTTTTGTAGTGTACCTGTAATGCAATGCTGTGCCTTATGTGTTTTTTACTAGCTTCTAAAATTATAGTATTGATTCTCTAAAAAATTGTGCCAAATACTGTTAGAAGTTGAGCTGAAACTGAAAAATGTTGGAGGTGTAGATTTACTGCAGAAACTCTTTTTCTAGATTAAGAGGTCAATTGTCAATGAAAGTTAAATCTGTCAAGCAGTAATAATTACACCATACATATTCAGTAATGCACAACGGGCATCTGTCAGGCAATATCTGAACAGCCTAGATACACATAGTTGGCAAATATTTACATTTGAGTGTTTCAATTTTTGTTTTTTTTTTTTAAACTTTGACTCCTGAACCATGTATTTTGCAGGGCAGTAATGTCTTTTAGAACAGGATTCACACTGAAGTATATAATTAGAGCACCAATAGATCTTACGTTGAGAAGATGTAGCATGCTTTTAGAGCAGAGAAAGCAAAGATGCCCTCTGGTGTTCGTTCTGGGAAAAAAAAATTAAAATGGAGAATGTTTGAGGCAGCAAAACATGGTGTAAAATACATTACAAAGCAAGACTAGTATTTTAATACTCATGTGCCTGAATTTGGGTTTCTAAATCCACGTTTAGATTCCTATATAGAAGTGGCCTGATTTTCAGAAGTGCTGAGTGACTTCAACACTTCCATTCTTACTGGAAATCACTGCTGTTCAGAAGTGAGTGCAACTCCATTAACTATGCCAGTGGTGATATTTAGCTCAGAAATTATGAAGACTAAACGGTTTCTCTTAGATCACACCACAGTCAAATTTCATGGCAAATTTCATGAAAATCAGATTGGGAGGGGGCGGTTGCTTCTTAAACTAGTGAAAAGGAAGAGGGAGTATTTGCATGTTAGCTCTTTGTGTCCTCATAAAAAGGGCACGTGTTCGAATTGTTTGGAATATTGGAGAAAATTGATTTGTACAAAGCAAAAAGACTGATGTTTCAAAATCTGCAAAAAAAGCAGTAACCACAAAATCTCCTTTAAATGTGATCCTCGGTCATGATAGTCCATGTTAGTTCTCAACTCAGCATGCTTTACTTGTGCTGAGGACAAACAGTCTGATTCAGGAGGCTGGCCAGTTCACCAAACCAAACTAATTAAAAGAAGGACATCAGTTGTACTCAAAAGAAAATTAGTAAATTAGTTTTCTCAGACACTTACTACTTACTGGATTCTAGATACTCCTAGTTTTCCTACCTGAATGAATCTGGGACCCAACTAGTAAGATAAGCTTTGCCAGGCCCACTATGAGAGGGCTAAGCACATGATGGGAGTAAGCCCTAAAGCAGACAAACCATCAGAGACCTGATATGCGACAAAATGGATTTTACCCAAGTGGTCCATTCTATACAGTTTATATGACAGAGAAGACCCATCCAAAATGTGTTTTCTGAATATATTTTGACACTTAGAAATGGCCACCTCAAAAATCTAGCTTTGGTAGGGTTTTTTTATTACATACCTGGTTTTGCCAAGGCAAATGAATATCTTTCTGTTTCTTGTATCAGTTTTCATAACACTAATATTTCTTGCATTTGAACATTTCCTCTACTTAGAAGATTTTAGGTCCATTAAGTATTTCTGCATTCTATAAGTTTCGATTGAAATGCAAATTAAAATAGGCATATAAATGTGCATTTGTGGTGTCCCATTGTTTATTTGTAATGAAGTATTGCTAACTTGAGGGCAACTATAGCTTGTATAAGGGCTGCAGTTCAATTTGTGTTACAATAACAATGTAATATGGTGACTGAATTTTCAGTTCACATAAAGAATAACCACTGATACTTGATTCAGCTTGCCTCATAAAATCTATAATACAAAATTTAAAAATAAGCCAAAACCATAGTTTAATTCCAGTCAGACATATCTTCACCTTTTTCCCATCAAGTAGTAAAAAGCTCTTCAATATAGTTATGTGGTTCGTGACCACAAATGTAGCTGGTCTGTTTGAGACTAGCTATCTTGCCCAGCTAAATCCCTCCAGTAGCCAACATTGACCAGTAAAAGGCATGAAAAGCATCAGTGAAATATTGATTCATTACACTACCCAGGTAGCAGTGCCCAACCCTGAAACTGTCAAGTGAATTGATTTCATCAGCAATAGCTATATTTTTTACATAATGACAGATGTATAACAGAAGTTATGATACCACAAAATGAACTACAGCCTTAGCATGCGCTATAGTATAAATTTAGGAGAAAATTCAAATAGCATGTTGACATTTAAAATCATTGGTCTTGTCCAAAAGTGGTTTTAGTTACCTGGGAAAGAACTGTTGTTAAAATGCGGATTCCTCTTTTTTCAGTACTCCCCTAGCATGACAATGAGCGTGTGATCTGTTACCAAGTCTCCTCGTGAAGACCACAGTGAGTTGGCTCTTTTCAGAGAGCTACTACAGAAGAAAATTATTTGTCCCAGTGTACAGATTAACAAAAGGATCTCAGACACAATCAGAACCATCATTTTTTCCTACCATCTCCCTAGTTTTGACAAGAAATTAGGTCCCAAACATGACTGAGACAACAATAGAGTGGCATAAGAGAATTGCCCAAGATGGAACTGCAAACAGTTATCTGTCTATGTAAATATATGGGTTAATGTATATGTGTGTGGGGGGGGTATAGAAATACACACATACATATATAAACCTGCAAGACATTGTAAAATATTGTCACATGACATCTCAAGTAGAAATGAGGAGTAGGGATTTTTATTCCATCTTTTTTTTCACACTTACATTTTAATTATTAAAGTTTGCTTTCCTCTTTCCCTCCTGAACTGTTTTATGTTGCATATATCACTGCTTTATAAGTTATTTTTTAAGGTGACCTCAAATGATAAATTCTTCTGATTTTGTAAATGTCTGCCATTATTAATAGGAATAAAATTGCTTATAAGAGCTCTCATTAATTTGTGTTTGATACCAGTTACCCTGTGAATCACAAACTGTATTGTCTCAAGAAATAGAAGAAAGCATAATTTTTGGAGAAATTTAATAATTTTCACCTAGTTTGGTGATTTTTTTTTAATGCTTTGCCTTTAGAAAAAGAAGCACTGAAGGTTATTTTTCTTCTTTAACTGAAGCCTAATATTTGCAATATCTATTTTAAATGGAAGTCTGAATTTGATACAAGCTTCTCAGTTTATATAGAGTACTATAAGTTTATTGTAAATGAGCTCAAATTGCTATAGAATCTAGCAATAAAGTATCAGGGCTTCTTCTGCCCTTGGAAATGACTTCTATTTAGCATGATCTTCCATAGGGTTGGTAGTGGAAATACAGTAGAGTCCTTATTACTGAAATATTTTCTAACAATTTACCATTATGTTTCCCCTTTTCAATGATTCTCAACTGAATGGTAACAATCCATAAGCCTGATTGTAAACAACATCTCCCAAGCCCATTCAGAAAAACAAATCACCCTGGTACTTCAATATGTATTTTTTACTAGGTTTATGAGGCTGAAACACCCCACCCCCACAACTTTCCAGTAAGCAGTCATTTTTGTGAACCAAAATGATTGAGTGAACTTTTTATGACTACTAACCTTGTGAGGGTCCTATCTTTTGCTATAAACATAAGAGGAACAAAGGTCTGAGCCATTTCATAAAGAGGTTGGCATATTGGGCGTGAAAGCTTGGGACAAAATGGAGAAAAGGTATATGGCCTTAAAGGAAAAGCTACTAGAAGCAGTCCCCTGTCTTCTCAAGCAAAGTTCTAAAACAAAGATTATAGTAAATTTAGTTCCCAATGACTTCCAACTCCCCCAAGAAAATGAAAGCTCACAATTGTGTAGTGGTCAAAAGGTTGATGGTCAGCAATGCAGACACAGAGTGGCGGAACTAAAATTCATGCCACAAACAAGAGCAAAGATCTTACCTTGGATTTTGCATACAGAAGAGCCACTTACATAGGGGAAAAAGTTCTGAGATATGATATGCCTATGCAGTCTTGTAAGGAGATTTTATTTTTTTTCATTAAATTGTGATGAAGAGGTGTATGTAATGGGCTCATTGTGAAGGTAGATGCACATAACTGGATGTGTAAGGTGAACTACAATCTCCTAACTAATTTTTATTTCCATATATAGTATATATATGAAAATAAAAAGATGTAATACTTTTTACTCTCTATTCAAAGATGAAACTCTTGGAGACAGGGTCTTACTTAAAATTATGGTAAAATGTCAAAGATTTTGGTGGCATTAATTTTTTTAATAACTACTTTGATCAGTTGTAACCATAAACTAGATAGTCATTATATGTTTTTTTTTACTTTATTCCCAGTGTTTATGAAGGTTGAATTCATTTGTTTGTCTTTGGAAAACAGTTTGTTGCTGTCTCAAAAGATGCCAGAAGCCCTTACTATTGATTTGATTTATAAAAAGATAAAATGAGATTTCAGTACTTAAGATCCTGAACTTGACTGTTGTCACTAATACCACTGATTTCAGTGACTTATGTCTCGTGGACCCCAGCTTCTACCATAAGTAGTGCAAAGTTCAGGCATGCTTGCAGCCTACATTTGGTATCTATGTTATCCTTGTTGGTAGCCTTCTAAGAAGGACTTTAGGACTCTATTCTGCCCGGTTTTAGTCATATGATGTCACCGCAACTTGTCTAAGATAGATGGATATGTCTGGACTATGCATCAAGTGCCAAAGCCCATTCACACACCAGGTAAGTGTGCCCTCAAGTGAGCTCTTAAACTGTTGAGTATATCTGGGGTCTGATGTGTATCCCTAGGGGAACACCCTGTACTGTCCCAAGCCAAGCCAGGGCTCCTGCAGGCAAGCAGTGTGTCCAGTGACCACGCAACAACTGGCCTTGATGGCATCACTGAGGGTTCTCTTACAAAACAGAGTGCATGCCACCACTGGAGCTTCTCATGCTGGCAAAATTAAGCAGAATCAGGATCTAGTACTAATCAGAAACAGAATATTTTTACTTTTTTAATTTGCTGCTATCTGCAATAGTTTATCTTATAGACACCTGTTAAGGAAAAAAAATTATCATTAAATTAAAACTGGGCAAATAAGAACACAGAATATAATATGCCCTTTAAAATGGAACTGCCAACACATACTGAATAGTATTATCAAAATATGTTATCCTAATTTAACTACAAGAGCATAACATCCTTTCAAATACATTTTTCTTCTGTAATTCTTTTGAACTCCCTTCTATACAATTCTTTTACTGCCAGCATATCTTTGTTTCCCCTTTCCATAACATTTATATTAAATTTAACATTGTTGCATTGATTTTACAGCGTTAATCTCAGTATATATGTTGATGGTTTCAAAAAGAGCAGGATTGAGCCCTGCTTTTTGTAGGCTAGCATTCTATGCCCTAATATAGCAAGTTGCTAAGTATGCCCAGCACTTTTCATACCTAGATAGCCCCATAGACTGGTGGGATAAAATATGTGTAAGGTTGCAAAATTTTAGTTTCGGGATATCTGCTTGAATATTCAGCACATATCTTATTATTAGAATTTTTATCAGATGTAAGTAAACTTAATCACCTTGCTTTTTGTAGGGAATGAACCTATGCTTACATACATGAGTAAAGTTATTTACATGCACATTGGTAAGATCAGGTGATTATAACTATACATAGGTTCTGCAGCTAAACCATAGAAAACAATTTTATGTGCTAAATATTCCACTTACTATGAATAAACCCTTTGCTTTTTTTAATTTGCATAGAGCTTTTTGTTTGTTCATTTGTTCTCTTTCTTTTGCTTATAAATCCTGTAGGATTTTCATTGTATATAGGAGAATTAATATAGAAAGATTATAAAAAAGCACTGATTTTTTTGCTTACATTTCTAATGCACTAGATATGAACATGTAATTTAACTGCTGTTTATGTCTGTCTTTATGCAACAACATTATTGATAATGTCAGAATTTGTCCAGCTCTCTGAGGAATATTTATTTAAGTGGTACAGGATAGTTTTTCCACACTGGATTTTTAAATAGATTTCTCTTTAATGTAGAAATAAATAGGTAGAAATAAATAGATCATGATTCTCTAAATGGGTCTTTCATACAAGGTTAAAATAAGGCTTTTTAAAACAGAATTGATGAAATCATAATAGCAGAAATAGCATAATAATGGATCTCTCTTACTGTAAGAACTCCGGCAAAAATTCTGGCCTTGTAGAAATCAGCTGAAGTAGTGATTTGCTACAATGAATCCAGTATTTTACTTACTGCATAAACCCACAAAAAGGAGTATTCCTACCGAAATTTTATTTCCATATATAAGTTTTGTATAGACAAGAACAGGGCAAGGAAGAAGCTGTATGAATCACAAGTAAAACATGTGGCCTGACGTGCATTTAAAAAATACATGGATATTTGTATGTATAGGTTGCATTATTTTATGAATAGCCTGAGCATGAGGAAGAACTGCAGTTGAATGCAGTGTTCTCCCCCCTTTACAGAATCCCAGAATCACAGAATGGCAGGGGTTGGAAGAGACCTTCGGAGATCATCTAGTCCAACACCCCTGCCAAAGCAGGGTCACCTAGAGCAGGTTGCACAGGAACACATCCAGGCAGGGTTTGAATATCTCCAGAGAAGGAGACTCCACAACCTCTCTGGGCAGCCTGTTCCAGTGCTCTGGCACCCTCAAAGTAAAGAAGTTTTTCCTCATGTTCAGACGGAATTTCCTGTGTTCCAGTCTGTGCCCATTGCCCCTTGTCCTGTCGCTGGGCACCACTGAAAAGAGTCTGACCCCAGCCTCTTGACACCCGCCCTTTAGATTTTGATAAGCATTGATAAGATCCCTTCTCAGCCTTCTCTTCTCTAGGCTAAACAGACCCAGGTCTCTCAGCCTTTCCTCATAAGAGAGGTGCTCCAGTCCCCTGATCATCTTTGTAGCCCTCCGCTGGACTCTCTCCAGTAGTTCCTTGTCTTCCTTGACCTGGGGAGCCCAGAACTGGACACAGGACTCCAGGTGTGGCCTCACCAGGGCAGAGTAGAGGGGGAGGATGACCTCCCTCGACCTGCTGGCTACACTCTTTTTAATGGACCTTGGGATACCATTGGCCTTCTTGGCCACAAGGGCACATTAATGTGATTTACAATTTACACTGTTTGTTAAGGAAGAATAATACAAATTTCTAAACAAGGCTGAAGTACAGACTTGAACAGTGGCATGAGCAAAGTGGAAGCTGGAGCTTTCTATTATTTGAGAATCAAGTAACTGGGTTTTTTTTAGGACAAAAAGAATCCTTTCAAGAAACTTTCTTAGCCTTGTAGTGGCTATTTGAGAAGTGTAAATCAATATGCTGTATATGTTTAAAGACCAAATTTGAGGGCTTTGTTGTGGCAAGTATCCCCTCGCAAAAATATTGCAGTGCATCTGTTTTGTGCATGTTTATCTAAAACCACAAAAACAAAACAACATTTTTATGGATTGCCATACATGCATTTGGCAAACACTCATTTCTGGTGGGGAGAAAAAGAAGATTTGATAGTTATTGGGTTATCATATTTATCTGAATTACTTAAAGCATTGGTAAACTATTGTCAACTTTGTTCACATTGCACAAGATATTCTATGTAGAGATATACTTTTTACTTTACTGCTGGCACTATAACCTCAGTGATCCATGCATATTTTGTAAATTCTTGTAGGTTTTGTGTAAGAAACCTTGTCACCATTGCTGTAAATACTGTAAATTCTTGTTTTGAAGCAAGAGGTGGCTTGACTGTATTCTATACTACAATAGTACTTGTTCTGTCCTCAAAACTTGCTGTTCACATATAGTTAAAGCCTTGTTAAGCACACTTAGTGGTTTCATAATTTATTTCAAACAGCAAATATATAAGCCATTTACAGGAATATTAAATCAAATGAAACATAAGAAAATCCAACTCAGTTCATGTCCTTTTTGAGAGCTTGGGGTTAGATTTTAGCAGATGATAGGCAGCTGCAGTTTAGCACATTTCATGACAGTGCAATGTGTGCAGTGTATGCTTTCAAGCTGCAGCTGCCTATGTAAAGCCTGAGTAATCAGGCTGTGCAGGGAACTACACAACAAGTAAAGTCTTTCTTCCTACTGTTCCCTGCCCAAGGTAAGCTACAGAACTTCAGCACGCTCTCTCAGAGAATTTTTCCAACCTAACAGGCTTCTTTGCACTAAGAAAGCATAGATATACTAGCTTTTCCTCTGACGTCTTTTTTGCAATTCTATGTTGGTGCCAGAACAGAAACTCCACTCTGGGGTATGCAGGAGGTAAGGAAGCAATTTCTCCATATTGTGCCCTTGTCTCCAGCTACCACAGACTTTATGTGAGGCAGTCTTAAGGAGAATTTCATTATTTAGCTGTTTACTCAGAAAGAAAAGAACTCCAACTATGAATTAATTTATACTGCTATTTTATGATATACAACAAAGACCTGAAAATATATACGAGTTCTTTGCTTGTTTCTAACATCAGAAATTCAAATCCCATGTAGACTGAAAGACTTTATGATAACTGGAAGAGTGAAAAAGCTGACAACACAACCCATGAAAGTTGAAAGGGAATCTTACTTGGATCATTTGAAGTTCTGTGTTTTGTTTTTGTTGATAGTTTAAACAACTAGATTAACCTTTTGAATAAAGACAGTCTTTGTTAGTGACTTTGCACCTTCACCCTTTCACATAAAACTTTGGGTACTTACAATAAATATTCCTCACACCTCCAAGACAAACTGTATTCCTTATATTGCTAAGGTCAAAAAAATGTTCTTACAGATTACTTGAGCCCTTTATGGAGAACAACAGGGCATAATCCCAATTAAAGAGAAGTATTTGCAGGTCATATTTAAACAATTAGGTGGGTGTATTTTAGACAAAGAATGACTTTCACCATCATAAGTGAAACTAATGTACAAATCTAGTCTTTAAAAGTAAAGAAAACCTCAGTAATATTCCAAAGCAGCAGGAATCAAATTTGTCAATATAAATATTAATATATAAAAATATATAGAAATCTTGATGCTGCCTCTGACCTTAAGCAATAATATTGATAATATTGAGGGAGTCTCACAAACTTTGTGTATTTCAGAACAGTTGTTACCTGTCCTCAGTGAGTGCTTCATTATTGATAGCTATAGCAAAGAGTCGATCCATGCCTTACCAAAAGAGTTCAAAAGCATGGCAATACAAAATTCCCACAACCTCATAAATATGCCAACATGTGTCTTGTGTTAGGATGAGTAATCATTCCAACTGCAAACTTCTCCAGACAACGTTTGTAACTTTTAAAAACAGCCTTTTAAATAATTTCAGAAGGGCAGCAGTCTGTGTTGATGAGAGATCCAACAAGCTGCTTGACAATGATCATATTCCAAATGACTTAACACTATGCCAGCTGCAATCCCTGGAAGGAATTGTACCATCTTTATTTGAAGCCCTTTGTGTCAGAAAACAGACCTTCCACTGAAGGCTTCCCTTTTCTAAGCATTCTTTTTGAAATATACAGCTATTTTTCACAGCTATTAAAGCACTGAGAGGTTTGGTGATGCTAGTTCTGTTGTACTAAAATACAACTCTGATGTTGCATTTGTATATTCAGAGAGCATCCCTGCATGAAGTGCTTCTGAAGTCCAGTATAGCACAACTCGTGGGAATCTCTGGTGTTCAAAGAAACCTCCTTGTCTAAGGACCAAACAAGGGAAACAAGGTCATAAAATCAAGCTTCATTGGTTTATCTTTAAAATGTTCCTGGCAAGACTAGGGAGTTGCGAAGACATAGACCATATGGGTCGCCAACCACAAAGCATATCTGGGTTGGAGTCTCAGACTTTAATGCTATTACAGGCTGTTTTGTAATGGTAATATTATACCACTAGATCATATTTGTTTGTATTCCACACTGTGTCCTGCTTCATCCTACCCTAACTTTAGCTGTCTAAAAATTAGCTGCCTAGGTTTCCTCAGTAAGTCACTGGAGGCACAGAAAAAGAGATGCCTCCAGAAGACTGCATTATGGCATCATTTTCCCTCTCCATTGATGAATCCTGAATGCTTTTAAGGGCCTAAAATTAGGTGGGATAAATTCAAGGGTTTATGTTTAGCCTCATATTCCTGTATACAAAAGTCTATTTATTTGAGCCTCATATGGACTCAAATGAGCAACAATAATGCAATTATTAAGAATCTGAATCTGTGTGACTTCCAGATAATTTTCTGAATCCTTCAATCTCAAACATGAAATTTCCGCCCCCATAGTTTGCTATTCTCTCTTCCTTTACTTCCTTTTTTTATAAACAGGTACAAATTCAACTGACTTGTTTGAACATTTCTGGAGGATTTACCCCTGCCTAGAAATTCTGACCTTTATTTGTTAAATGTCTTTGACTGCACAGATTCAGTCACTTAAAGCAACACATGAAGAAACCATTGCATAGATGAATCAACACCAGCAATAGCATATGCTTCTTTTAAATTAAATATATTGATGTATATTCTTTCTAGGAGTGGGTAAATATACCTTTACTAAGAGATTTAAAGAATAAATCCAGAAGCTCATAACTTAAAATTTTGAGAATCAAGGCAGTAATGGTAGTTTATGGGTTTTGTAAGCTTCTCGTAAATTTATGTATCTGATTTCACATCCTGGTTTGGAGATAAGGAAAGTGCCTAGTTTTAGATAGACCAGTTATTTGTAGACAGCGTTACTGTCTGGATTATCAAAGTCCATTTATAGCTGGTTCCACCTCAGGCTTGCACCATACACCTACCTTAATCTAGTTCGACTTGCTGTCCTTCTTCACTAACTGTTGGTACCAAATCATAACAATGATCGTACCAGTTCTTGTTGCGAGCTGAGGAACAGCTGAAGTTGAAAAATATGAATGTTGTAACTTGTACCCTTTCACCTTCATGAAGTGTCCACATTCTCTTGGCTGGCCCTGAGACAGGGCGGCTGCTTCCAAAGTTACCTTATTACTTCATCACAAAAAGTAGGTGTAATTTTCTTTTATGAGTCTAACAGCAGAAATATTGATATGTTTGCTTTATTTTCTGAGTTGCGAGTCATTCAGTGTTGAAAATGATATGCATCTTTTGTAGCTATGAATAAAAAATTGAGAAATGCTTTTTATGATATGCTAGTACAATCCCTGCTCTACTGTTCAGTATTTTAAGTGCTGAACTTAACCAAAATATTATCTTAAAGAATTATCCTAGCATCATCCTTGCATGAAAATGGGTATGAATTTCCTGTTACTATTTCTGGGTTTTCAGTGAATTCTGGGACAAAGGTAAAACTGTTGCAATGGGAAAAGATTACTGTGGTAGCCACTTACCGACTACTTTTCAGATGCATAATACAATTCTGTCTATCATCTGATATTCTTTCAGTTTTCTTGGTAGATCATGATATTCTTGAATATCTTAATGGGCTTTGTCAGCCAACAGAGGAGAGGTAG
>VFFE01006973.1:25617-43494 GCA_008921705.1 Burhinus oedicnemus | reverse complement strand
TCTTAGATCATGGGACTCACTTTGAGAAACCTGGTCTACTGGGGCCGGATGGGGTCCACCTGTCAGAAAAGGGGAAGAACACCTTTGGTCAGAGGCTTGCCAACCTTGTGAAGAGGGCTTTAAACTAGAGTTGCTGGGGGAGGGGAACCAGGCTCCATCCCACTCCTACCAATACAATGCTGACACCAGTAGTAGAGGCCCAAAACCTGGAGATGGGTTGCAGGTCAGCAGGAGAGCATGTGGAGTGCAGCTGAAAGGAAAGAAAGCCACTCCAGCCAGGGAGCTAGATTCATTGAGGGCCCAACTTAAATGCCTGTATGTGAATGCATGTAGCATGGGGAACAAGCAAGAGGAGTTAGAGATGTGTGCACGCCTGCAAGAGTATGATCTAATTGGCATCACAGAGACATGGTGAGATGGCTCCTGTGACCGGAGTGTTGAAATGGATGGATACAGGCTCTTCAGGAAGGACTGGCAGGGGAGATGAGGAGGGGGTGTCGCCCTCTATGTCAAGGACCAGCTGGAGTGCATGGAGGCCCTCTCTGGAAGAAAACGGGAGACCTGGTTACCTGGTGCTATTTAACATCTTTGTTGGCGACATGGATGTTGGGATTGAGTGCACCCTCAACAAGTTTGCCAACGACACCAAGCTGTGTGGAGCGGTTGACACACTGGAGGGAAGGGATGCCATCCAGAGGGACCTAGACAGGCTTGAGAAGTTGGCCTGTGTGAATGTCATGAAGTTCAACAAGGCCAAGTGCAAGGTCCTGCACCTGGGTCGAGGCAATCCCAAGCACAAATACAGGTTGGGCAGTGAATGGTTTGAGAGCAGCCCTGAGGAGAAGGACTTGGGGGTGTTGGTGGATGAGAAGCTCAACATGAGCCGGCAATGTGCGCTTGCAGCCCAGAAGGCCAACTGTATCCTGGGATGCATCAAAATAAGCATAGCCAGCAGGTCGATAGAGGTGATTCTGCCCCTCTGCTCTCATGAGACCCCACCTGGAGTACTGTGTCCAGCTTTAGGAGTCCTCAGCACAAGAAGGATGTGGACCTGTTGGAGTGGGTCCAGAGGAGGGCCACAAAGATGATCAGAGGGTTAGAGCACCTCTCCTATGAGGACAGGCTGAGAGAGTTGGAGTGATTCAGCCTGGAGAAGAGATGGCTCTGGGGAAACCTTATAGCAGCCTTCCAGTACCTAAAGGGGGTCTAACAGGAAAGCTGGGGAGGGACTCTATCAGGGAGTATAGCAATAGGACGAGGGGTAATGGCTTCAAGCTGGAAGAGGGTAGATTTAGAACAGATATTAGGAAGAAATTTTTCACTCTGAGGAGTGGTGAGACACTGGCCCAGGTTGCCCAGGGAAGCTGTGGAGGCCCCATCCCTGGAGGTGTTCAAGGCCAGGCTGGATGGGGCTTTGAGCAACCAGGTCTAGTGGGAGGTGTCCTTGCCCATGGCAGGGAGGTTGGAACTAGATGATCTTTAAGGTCCCCTTCAACCCAAACCATTCCATGATCTCCACGTCGAAGGAACTTTAAACCTGGCCCATGTCATGGGAGTTGATTCCCACAGACTACTTTACTAATTCTGGGTTTTTTTGTCTTCATTAAGGGTCTATAGAAGTAACTTCATCCATTTACCACTTAAGAGTTTCTGTCAATTTTTTCTGTCTTTTATAGTCAGTGGAGATCTAGAAGCACCTGTCTGTACAGGTCTTGTGCAAAGGCAGATTCTTCCTCCATCTCCATCAACTACAGAAGAAACTCAAATGACAACTGACCTCCACTAGACTTCTCAGTTTTGGATGGCTGAAGTATGGTGACTGTCTCACTAAGAGGCAAATATAGAGGCTTTCCCTTCCACCAAAAGATGCTTATCAGTGCATGGTCCTTTTTTTCCTGGAAAGCTGTCAGTGGCTGGCTGCATGACATGGAGTGTGCTGGCCTACATAATTGCATGTATGCATTCATTCTACTCCTGCGGATGAGAGCTCACCTTTGTTGTAGGTTTAACTTGGGGGAAGGTGAACAGCTATTCTTTGTCATTTGCAGCAATAAAAATGAGAAAAGCACTGTTAATATAGAATCATAGAATTGTTTTGGTTGGAAGAGACCTTTAAGATCATCAAGTCAATGCTTAGTCCTTGATCCATTCTTCACAGTTAAAAGCTTCAAAATCAACACCAACATCCACACTGAAATAAGAGTTTAAATTAATTTAAGTACGCTAAGTGATGCAGAAGCATCAGGACTGCTATAAACTTCCTGGGTGCAGGAAGTCTGACTCAAATATATTCTGTAGAACTGCAAATAATATACTCAGTCTGGACAGATACCTTTCAGAAATAAAATAAAAGGTGGCACTAGACGAATAGTATGAGTAAAAAGAATGTGAGCTAAGTAGCAAGATATAAACACCGATGAGCAAAGTGTGAGAACAGACAGCAAAAGCAAGCAGGAGTGTATTGATTTGAAATTCAGCAGAATCATAGTGTTCTGCACTGGGGGGGGGGGAGAGAAGGGGTTGGTGAGAGAGAGATGTTGCAGGGTTCTTCCTGGATCTCAGTAAGGAAGGCCCAAAGACAAATGGCATAATAAAATATCATTCTGATCAAATGGGGAGGGATGCAGTGGCTTTACTTACCCTGCAATCATTCCCAAAGCGAATAAATTACTCTTCTATTTACCTGAGCCCCTTTTAATCATTATATCACCATTGGATTTGGGGAAATAGCTCCCAGACAAATCACTTCTTGCGGACTCAGTCATATAGTATGCTCTCCTTGGTCCTACACTTGCAGAATACTGTTGTCCTATTCTTTCTCCAGGCTTCTGTCGATACAAGTCTGCCACGTTCTGCAGCTCAGTATGAGTATAGTCTTTGCATTGATATCAAGTCTCGCACTGATATGCTATGCTGTGGTGCCCCAGGAGAGTGTGTGTGTTTGTCCTTTTGCTTTGTTAATAACCAAAAGGCACACAGGGATGGGATCACTCTAACATTTACGTCCTCAGGCCCTTCAGTCCATTCCTTGGTAGAGGGATCCCAGCTGCCACCATCCTGATAATCACTGGGGTAACTCACTACTCAACCCCTGTGCCCCTGTCACCCAGCGCAGGCACTCTGCCCCTTCCTCACTGTGCATACTTGGGTTCCCAGTATATCCCCCTGTGCCTGGGCTTTCAGTTTATCCAAGCACAATTGGGTCTCCAGACTTTCCAGTTGTGCTTGGAATTCCCTTGTTTTCATTTGCTCACTTTCTAAGGTCTCCCCCGTCGCCAAAGGTAGGTTAACAATAACCTGATACTACTTAGATCTTGTTGCCCTCTCCTCATTCTACCCCTTGCTTCACTAAACATTTCTTAACATCCACAGGAGTGGGGCACTGGGGTAATTCCTTCTCAGTTTTCCAACTCACTGGGAGGGGGGGTGTCACCCAGGCTAAACACTTTGCAACTGGCCCCCATACCTGTTTGTTGGGCCAGCCTGACGCTCATTCAAGATTTTCCTGCTCCCTGCTATCCCTCTTCTAAAATTATATTTCTTATTGAAATCCTGTCCACGACACCAGATGTTCTGCACTGGTGGGAGGTGGGTGAGAGGGGGGGTGAAAGAGAGAGGGTTTGTGTTGGGGGGGGAGAGAGAGACAGTGTGCAGGGTTCTTTCTGGATCTCAATAAGAAAGGCCTGACAACAAATAGCATAATAAAATATCTTTTTTAATAAGATAGAATAAAAAGAAGACTATAGATAGAGAGTAAATCTTATATCCCTTCAGATTCTAGGATCCCCACAATCGTGCAGCATCGGACAGACCTTGGATGGATTTTTCCAGGGCATGCTGTGCAGATTTTGTTCGTGGAGAAGCTCCTCCTTTTATGGTCATTCAAGCTATTATGTGATTTTCTTACAAGAAAAGAATTCTATTCATCATTTCTACTGTCAAACAGAAATGATATTCTCATGAGAACTTCTTGCTTCACCTTTTGATAAAGGGAAGTCCATGCAGGGAGTGTAATGTCAAGTACCAAGTGGAGCTGCCTGCAGGCTCCTCTGTTACAATGAGCTGGCTAAATTTATCCTGCAGCCAAAGGATTTGTGGATCACTAACTCCTCGATGTACATTGGTCTCCCAGTCAGGATCACTACATTCCACCCCTTGATCCACATACATCTTACCTTTCCCAAAGATGTTATAAGTTACAGATTATATTAATAGCATACAAGCTTCTCAAGTCCTAAATACAAGACCCAATAGAGCAGAAATGGCCCATTCAAGATCACTAACTCCTTCAATACAATGTTTTCCTCAAGGCTTCCAATACACATAGCATGAAGGTAATTCATGCCCTGATAGCATTCTGTGGGGACCAAATATACCTACAAAGAAAGCAGCCATAAAACAGCTATGCCAGGATAACATTTGTCCAGTAGACAAAAGTTGGAAGGATTACTTTAGCTTCTGCCCTCTTGTGGCTTGTCTTGCTACACCTCCTGTGACCACTGACCAGGTCCTGCTGCTCTGAGTAAGGGCCAGGTTGATGGAACAGGGCTCAGTGTAAGGCATTTCACACCCCTGCCCTGATCAGAGTGTCCTTTGACCCAAAGAGCCATTCCTGCAGATGGGGAAAACAGCCTAGCAGAGAGGTGTTATCCCGTTACCAAAATTCAGAGGCAAGTCATTCTCTGAGAGACAAACACAACAGTAGTCTTAAATCTGCAGAGAAGATTGTGCATGCATGGGGGAGAGAGAAAGAGAAGGAAACCATCAGCATGCAGGATCTGTGGGAGAGTGGTCAACAATCACACAACTAAATTCCAGGAATATGCATTTAGTGTGCCCACTCTTACAATGACCATATACGCAATCAAAGATAAAGGTTCAGCATAGCCTATAGCCATTAATTCCAAACTACAATGGGAAAGCCTCACCCCTGGGTGCACCCAAACCACTCCTGGGAAGAAAAAACAAACAAACAAACAAAAAAACCCTCCAAAGCATGAATCATGCTAGCAGCCAGCAATAACTGGAACCCAGATCTGTCAACAGATGCCAAGACAGAAAGATCCTGGCAGAAAGAAGGTTCAAAGCCATGAGACCAAACATCCCTTGACAATCCCTAAATTTCATAGTGATGTTTATGGTCATTTTGCAGGATTGAGATTTGGCTATGAATGATCTTTAAATTTTGAGAGTGAAAGTAAGAGAATAAATTTTTAAAAAACTTTCACTGAGAAAAGTAAAAAATAAAAATCCCTCAAAAACTCAATTGCAAAAATAATTTGTTCAATAAGGCAAATCCCATTGATGGCTGAAACATGAAACATTAAGTTAGGTTGGTGCTTGTCAGAGTCCAATACTCGCTGACCAGGTTTTTTTAGATATTCCACACTTGGAGAGTGTAATGTTTAATATCAAATTTACTTATTTAATGATAGTTGATGTTACACAGGATTTCTGCTTTAGCAGAGTGATACAAAATATATTGCATAACACAATACAAATGTAAGTTACACTAAGAAAAATGTATATAACAATTACAATAAACAGTTTAATCACAATGCCAATGTTACTCCCATTACCAGTCTCTATAATATAATAAGTCTAGGTAGATGACATTCTTAGCTCTTCCTTTGTCCACTGATGCAGTCCCTCCATTGTAGAAGGCCACTACATTATTCAGGCACGATTTGCCTTTGGGGAAGCCATGTTGGCTGTCTCTAATCACCTCCCTGACTTCCATATGGCTTCAGCATAACTTCCAGGAGGATCTGCTCCATGATCTTACTGGGCACAGAGTTGAGGCTGACTGGTCACTAGTTCCCAGGGTCCTCCTTTTTAACCTTTTTAAAAATGGATGTGATGTAATTTTTCCTTTTTTCCAGTCACTGGGGACTTCACCTGACTGCTATGACTTTTCAAATATCATGGAGAGTGGCTTGGCAACTACATCTGCCAGTTCCCTCAGGATTCTGGGATGCATCTCGTCAGGTCCCATAGACTTCTGTATGTTCAGGTTCCTCAGGTGGTCGCGAACCTGATCTTCTCCTACGATGGGAGGGACTTCATTTCCCAGCTTGAGAGAGCTTCATCCCAGCTTCATCTCCCAGCTTGAGAGATGTGGGAAGAGATTGCCAGTGAAAATGGAAGCAAAGAAGTTGAGTACCTCAGCCTTCTCCATGTTTGTTGTCACTATTTCTCCTGTTTTGTAGTCAGTTTTGATACTCTCCAGGCTGCCCCTGGCAGTGTCATTGGTCCCCACATGGAAACACAGCAGGGGGTAATAGTCAGAGGGTCAGACAAGGTTTGAAAGTCCCTCCGCAATATCCCAGTTATGAGCCCCCAGCAATCAGCAAATCTCTCTAGTTGATAGGTCAGGTCCACAGATGGGTGCCTCTGTCCACCACAGCAGGTAGTCACCCATTACAATGACTCAACGCTTCTTCCTGGTGGTCTTGCATGGTTTAGGGTGAGTTGGACCAGATCCTTTGCTTGAAGGCACATCTGGCTCCTCCTCAGTTTTGAGGGTAGTAAACTCATTTTGTAGTTGTAAGCCTTTAGGTGGGGCAGGAGCCTTCGTCTTGGTGCCAGAAGTCACCAGCTTCCATCCTTCACATTTTCCAGAGGTTACAATTACCTTAATATTAGGGGTGGATGCTGCCCACTCTTCTGCTGAGGTTGGGGTCAAGGGCTCCTCAAGCTGCTGTGTCTCAGAGAAGATCCTGTCTACTTCCCTTTCATTGTCTCTGATTCTGTGCAGCCGGCTCACTTCCTCCCTTAACTCCTCCACTTGGCGGCACACCTCCTTGAAGACAGCACACCTTCTGCAGGAGAGGGCCATGTCTCCTGGCATCAGAGGCCCCAGGCACTCCCTGAAGCCTTGGACTTGGAGGGCTGCATCCACCATCTGAAGCTCCCTCTGCATCGAAGCCTCTACCCTAGCAGGGACAACTGTTCCAAAACCTGCTGGGGAAACTGTTCTGTGGTGTGTCACCACCATATATGAGACTGTTATAGTGGTACTAATTCAACCGGGGCCCCCTTCTTTGCATCCTTTTGCACAAAATGCTATCAGAGTTACCAGCTAAAATAATCAATTAATACGTTGCTGCCATATTTCAGATACTCGTAAAGAGGAAGATGCAATTTCAACTGACCTTACTCATGTGCAGAGTATTGAGCTTGTCCTCAGCCAAACCATCATGAAAACACTTTTGGTGGCCAGATCATGACTCGGATGGAGAAAATGGCTATTTCAGCAAGGTGCTTCTCTGCATCGTATTCCTTGTATGTGGTTCTGAGTGGATGTATACCTCCACGTTAATATTAAGGGCTTCACTGGGATTTATTTCTTTATGAAGACCCAAACCTTTGTGACACTTCTTCCTCCTAAGATTGCAGCAAGCCTTTGACCTATTTATATGGTACATTTCCTACAGCGTGCCACACCAGTGTAGGGATCAAATATTGTTCTCCTTCTCTTACAAGTGCAAATCCTGAGGAAAAAGAGGCTATGTTATTTGCCTGAAACTCTCTGCAGACAGTAAGCATCAGAAGTAGGAATAGAAATCAGGCCTCCTCATGGTTGGTGCAGTGTCCCTTAGGTCAAGATTCTCACCAACCTTGTTCTCACCAACAAGGAAGGGCTAGTGGGGAATGTCATGCTCAAGGGCAGCCTTGGCTGCAGTGACCATGAGATGGTGGAGTTCAAGATCCTTAGGGCAGCGAGGAGGATGCACAGTAAGCTTGCTACCCTGGACTTCAGGAGAGCAGGCTTTGGCCTCTTCAGGGATCTGCTTGATGGAATACAGAGGGATAAAGCCCCAGAGGGAAGAGGGGCCCTAGAAAGCTGGCTAATATTCAAGGACCACCTCTTCCAAGCTCAGGAGCGATGCATCCCGACAAAGAGGAAGTCAGGCAAAAACACCAGGAGGCCTGTGTGGATGAACAAGGAGCTCCTGGACAATCTCAAACAGAAAAAGGAAGCCTACAGAGTGTGGAAGCAAGGACAGGCAGCCTGGGAGGAGACAGAGAAATTGTCTGGGCAGCCAGGGACTAGGTTAGGAAAGCTAAAGCCCTGCTAGAATTAAATCTGGCCAGGGACATCAAGGGCAACAAGAAAAGCTTCTACAGGTATGACAGTTACAAAAGGAAGACTAGGGAAAAATGTGGGACATGGAGAAGGCTGAGGTACTCAATGACTTTTTTGCCTCAGTCTTCACTGGCAAGTGTTCTAGCCACACCACCGAAGTCACAGAAGACTGGGAGCATGAGGTACCGCCCACTGTAGGAGAAGATCAGGTTCGAGACCGTCTGAGGAACCTGAATGTGCATAAGTCCATGGGACCTGATGAGATTCATCTGTGGGTCCTGAGGGAACTGGCGGATGTAGTTGCCAATCCACTATCCATCATATT
This sequence comes from Burhinus oedicnemus, assembly GCA_008921705.1. Lineage (NCBI taxonomy): Eukaryota > Metazoa > Chordata > Aves > Charadriiformes > Burhinidae > Burhinus > Burhinus oedicnemus. The sequence goes on along the minus strand of VFFE01006973.1, from coordinate 35,080 downwards.
TGAGAAGTCATGGCAGTCTGGTAAAGTTCCTGCTGACTGGAAAAGGGGAAACATAATCCCCATTTTCAAAAAAGGAAGGCCATTCTATGATTCTATGTTTCTAAGATAAAACATACTGACCCTGTATGAATTGATATCTAAAAATAGATAGACTTTTAAATAATAGTCTGTAGATCCTTATGCCAGAGGTAAGAATAAGTCATGCAAGAAGAATCAGAAGAAACAGGTTTGGTTCTGTTGGTGCTGAAACAAAATGGATGTATAACCTTTGGCAAATCACTTAATCTTTCAGTCCTCCGAGTCCCACATCCTGTGGGTTGTAATGTTTCTAGCAGTTTAAAAACTGCAAAATATATTTGCAACACTTCCTGGTATTGCCTGTTATTATCATAGAATCATAGAATCATAGAATCATAGAATCATAGAATCATAGAATGGTTTGGGTTGGAAGGGACCTTAAAGATCATCCAGTTCCAACCCCCCTGCCATGGGCAAGGACACCTCCCACTAGACCTGGTTGCTCAAAGCCCCATCCAACTTGGCCTTGAACACCTCCAGGGATGGGGCAGCCACAGATTCCCTGGGCAACCTGTTCCAGTGCCTCACCACCCTCATAGTGAAAAATTTCTTTCTAATATCTAATCTAAATCTCCCCTCTTTCAGTCTAAAACCGTTACCCCTTGTCCTACCACTACATGCCCTTGTAAAAAGTCCCTCCCCAGCTTTCCTGTAGGCCTCCTTTACGTACTGGAAGGCTGCAATAAGGTCTCCCCGGAGCCTTCTCTTCTCCAGGCTGAACAACCCCAACTCTCTCGGCCTGTCTTCATAGCAGAGGTGCTCCAGCCCTCTCATCATCTTCATGGCCCTCCTCTGGACCCGCTCCAACAGGTCCATGTCCTTCTTATGTTGGGGGCCCCAGAGCTGGATGTAGTACTCCATGTAGGGTCTTACAAGAGCAGAGTAGAGGCCCAGGCTTATAGTAATTTCATTTCTCTTTCTCTGAAATCAAACCATTGCTTTTCTCCCTTCCTGTTCTTGGGCTCTATACAAAGCTTCTTTGTAAACAAGACCTGAGTTTCAGTTTGAATTCTTTTGCTTACCAAGTGATCTAATTCACAGCAGGGATGTTAGATATGGTTTTATTTTTTAACTTTAATAATTAAATTACTTTCCCATTCATTATTCATGCCCTTTCAATTTGTAGCCAGGAGTTGTACTGATAACAACAGATTTTCTGTAGTGGTTTATAAACAGCTCATTTGATTAGCATTAGAATGTACTGACCTTAACCTAGTGTGCAATTTCATTGACTTCAAAGGGATTGGTTCTGATTTCTGCCATAATTTGACCCTAAATATTTACCTGGTTTTATTCAATAAATTTGACCTAGTGAGAGTCACATTTAGGTTTAAAAAGAGAAAGGAAACAATAAACCAGATAGTGAAAATATTTTCTTTGGAACTAGGCATGTCAAACACTTTTTGTCATATTGATAATTTGAATAATAATCATTGATGACAGAGGCTGGATGAAAACAGATTCTGTAGTTTATGCATAAGAAATAGCTAGTTTCTCTATAGACCTTTTGTGAGGCCAGTCACAATTAGAACTGAAGGTGACTGTTAAGAGTTGCTATGGCCATAGACTTTGATGGAAGAATGAAAAAGGAGGAGTAACTCTTGAAAAATATATTACTAAGGGTATTTTTATGGTTACTGCCCCTCCCCCTCACACCCACACATGCTTTTTTAGCTGGACAGTAATTGAACATCTAACAGATATCAACAAATCCATTTGAATATTCATTTGAACTGGATCTGTCCTTTCTGATATTTTACACTTCCAGAAAAAGTGTTCAGGGCATAGTTTCCTAGGAAAAATATGAAATTAAAATGTCATTTGGATGTATTAGTCTATTAAAAAGATGTACCAGTCAGTTAGCAACACATAATTGCATGTATTGACTACACTTAGTACTGCTGAAGAAACTAAATCCCAATTTCGCAAACTCTTAAGATGCATCTATACTGTAGATTTTCTTCTGGCATGTCTGTAAAGGTCAGAGATACAGTGCGTTGTTGGAATTCCCAGTGTAGAAACCACAACACTGCAAAACTATTCACCAAGTGTGGCAAAGGTATCTTTGCCATTAAGATGGTTGACCTCATAAGGAGGGCTTTCAACAAAGAATGATGGGAGAGGGCGAGAGTAACCAGCAGCTCTGTGAGGGTGTGTCAGGGCCTTTGTTCAGAAAAGGAAGATTAAAGAAAATGTACCCCCCTGGTAAATAAGACAGGAGAACTGGTGACGATTGACATGGAGAAGGCTGAGGTACTCAACAATTTTTTTGCCTCCATTTTCACTGGAAGCAGCTGGGAGAGAGGAGTGGGAATATGTGAGAGCAACAAATCTGCAGACACCAAGGTCAGTGAAGAAAGAGAGGGAGGAGGTGCTCCAGGTGCCAGAGCAGAGATTCCCCTGCAGCCTATGGTGAAGACCATGGTGAGGCAGGTTGTCCCCCTGCAGCCCACAGAGGTCAACGGTGGAGCAGATATCCACCTGCAGCCTGTGGAGAACCCCATGCCAGAGCAGGTGGATGTGTGCTGAAGGAAGCTGTGACCCTGTGGAGACCCCGTGCTGGAGCAGGCTCCTGGCAGGAACTATGGCCCCATGGAGAGGAGTCCACACTGGAGCAGGTTTTCTGGCAGGACCTGTGGCCCTGCGGGGGACCCACGCTGGGGCAATCTGTTCCTGAAGGACTGCACCCTGTGGAAAGGACCCATGCTAGAGCAGTTCTTGAAGAACTGCAGCCCGTGGGAATGACCCATGATGGAGAAGTTCATGAAGGAATGTCTCCTGTAGGAGGGACCCCATGCTGGAACAGGGTAAGAGCATGAGGAGGAAGGAGCAGCAGAGACGAAGCTGCAACCCCCATTCCCCATCCCTCTGCACCACTCGAGGGGAGGAGGTAGAGAATTCGGGAGTGAAGTTGAGCCCGGGAAGAAGGGAGGGGTGGGGGAAAAGAGTTTTTTTAGATTTGTTTTTATTTCTCATTATCCTGCTCTGTTTGATTTGCAGTAAATTTCCCTAAGTTGTGTCGGTTTTGCCTGTGATAGTAATTGCTGTGTGAAATCCCTGTCCTTATCTTGACCCATGAGCCTTTTATTGTATTTTCTCTCCCTGTCTTGCTGAGGAGGAGGAGTGACAGAGTGGCTTGGTGGGCATCTGGCAGCCAGCCAAGGTCAACCCACCACCCTTTTGCAGCAGAATACAGGCCACAGTTTTCTGTCACGTGGTAGAGGGGTGTCCAGTACACCTGGAATTGACTGCCCCAGGAGAGGAAGCACAGCCCCACCATTTACTATGGGCTGATCCAAACTGCACTGGAACAGGATGATGCTCCTGAACACCTGCAATACATTGACGACATCATCATGTGGGGCAAGAAAGCAGAATCATTTGAGAAGGGGAAAGGAATAATTCAGATTCTTCTGAAAGCTGGTTTCACCATAAAAAGATGCAAAGTCAAAGGACCTGCACAGGAGATTCAGTTTTTGGGCATAAAATGGCAGGATAGACATCATCATGTCCCTATGGATGTGATCAACAAGATAGCAACTATGTCCCCACCAGCTAACAAGAAAGAAACACAAGCTTTGTGGGATTTTGGAGAATGCATATTCCAGGTTATAGTCAGCTTGTGAGCCTTCTCTATCGAGTGACCCAAGAGAAGAACTGTTTTAAGTGGGGCCCTGAGTAACAGCAAACCTCTGAGCAGATCAAACAGGAGACAGCTTGTGCGATAGCTCTTGCACCTGTCCATACAGGAGCAGCTGTGCAAAATGTGCTCTACACTGCAGACAGGGAGCATGGCCTCACCTGGAGCCTCTGGCAGAAAACATCTGGAGAAGACCGAGGTCAACCATTAGGGTTTTGGAGCCGGGGTATCAAGGATCAGAAGCCCTCTACACCCCAACTGAAAAAGAGATCCTAGCAGCATATGAGGGGGGTTGAGCCACTTCAGAAGTTCGTGGTACAGAAGCACAGCTCCTCTTGGCACCTTGATTGCCCATGCTACACTGGATGTTCAAAGGAAACATCCCCTCTACATATCATGCAACCGACACTACATGGAGTAAGTGGGTAGCATTGATCACACAATGGACTTGAATAGGGAGCCAGAAGGCAGAGATTTTGGAGCATTGCCTAAAGAGGTGACTCATGCACAAGAAGCACCACCATATAATGAGTTATCAGAAGATGAAAGGTGTTATGCTCTGTTTACTGATGGATCCTGTTGTGCTGTAGGAAACCACTGGAAATGGAAAGCTGCTGTGTGGAGTCCCACATGACAAGTCATTGAAGCTGTTGAAGGAGAAGGAGAGTCAAGTCAGTTTGCAGAACTGAAAGCCATCCGACTAACCCTAGAGATTCCTGAATGAAAAAAGTGGCCAGTACTCTATCTCTCTACGGACTCATGGATGGTGGCAAATGCCCTGTGGCTACAGCAATGGTAGCAGTGCAGAGGTAAACCTATCTGGGCTGCTACATTGTGGCAAGACATTGCTGCGCAAGTAGAAAACATTGCTGTAAAGGTACGTCATTCAGATGCTCACATGCCCAAAAGCCACGCCACTGAAGAACATCGAAACAATGAACAGGTAGACAAGGCTGTCAAAATTGAAGTGGCTCAGGTGGACCTGGACTGGGAGCATAAGTGTGAGCTATTTGTAGCTCGATGGGCCCATGAAACATCGGGACATCTAGGGAGAGATGCAACATACAAATGGGCTCGTGATCAAAGAGTGGACCTGACGGTCCATCACACAGGTCATCCAAGAATGTGAAACGTGCCACTGTCGAGGCTGGAGTGATGCACTTCACTCATAAGAGAGAAGCAGTAATACATTGATATAAACCAGCAATTTAACAAAGTTTGGTAGTAAATGCGACAGTGTTTTAACAAGATTCGAGATGGCAAGGCACACTTGGGTTATTTACTGCATAGAGGACAGGGACAGACAAAACTGTCAGGGAGACCCTCCCATTGAGTCAAGGTTTCAGAAAGGACCCCCTTGCTTTCTAAACTCCTTCTCAGAGAGGAGTTTAGGTGCAGCTGGATCCAATCCTAGTCCCAGACTTGCTCAACGGTTTATGTCTAAAGGATTATATGTGTGCAATCATTTGAAGAAATAATATTAATGAAGCTTCAAAGTTTAGAATACTATTAGTCACTTACCAAGGATCTGTTGTGGCAAGGAATCTCTGAATCTTGAGAAGTAACCTTGAGGGACATCCCTACTCAAGGGGAGATCCTGGCATGCAGCCCGCTGCCATGCAGGAGAGTTCAAAGGGCTCTTGGGCTGTTCATTATCTATGGGGTAAGATGATTGAGTTATAGTCATATTTGCATATTGACCATCTTAGGCCTTGAAAGGCAAGTCCTATGGTGACACAGTACTCCAGAAAGAATTGAATCAGACAATGGGACTCATTTCCAAAATAACCTGATAACCTCCTGGGCCAAGAAACATGGCCCTGAGTGGGTGTATCACATGCCCTATCACCCACAAGCCTCTGGAAAGATTGAGCGATATATGCTGAGAGCGTTGGGCAATAGAGCATGGAAGCACTGGGATGTAAATTTAGCAGCAGCCACTGGGCTGGTTAACACCAGAGGATCTGCTAACCATCCTGGTCCTGCCCAAACCAAGCCCCTACATACTGTGGGAGGAAATAAGGTCCCTGTAGTGCACGTAGGGAGGTGGCTGGGGAAGGCAGTGTGGGTTGCTCCTTCCTTGGGAAAAGGCAAAGCCATTCATGGGATTGTCTTTGCTCAAGGACCCCAGCGTACCTGGTGGGTAATGCGGAAGGATGGGGAGATCCAGTGTGTACCTCAAGGAGATTTAACCTTGGGGGAAAATAATCTGTGATATGAGTTGTATGTTGTAGGAAGTAATGTAGCAGGAACTATGTGAACTGATCAAGAGTGAGCTTTGCAAGGAATCGGGCAAACACATCTATGACTCAAACCAAACTTGTGTCCTGGGAGAGAAGGAACCAGGCAATCTTTAGATCATGTCCTATTGTCTACCTGCATAAAATGGTGCATTTGTACACTTTTTGGGTGTGTGCAACAGTTATACAGACCTTGGCAATTTCCAAACTGGACCTGCTGTGCTTAAGTTATGGAAGAATGGGTAAATGTGTAATTAGATGAACCTTTTCTTTCCCTGAAAAGAACAAGAATGTAGATACTTCACTATCGATTTAAGAATTTCATACAGAACATAAAAAGTGACTCTAAGAGAATCTATTAACAAGTTGTCCCTTAAGCAACATAAGATGGGTCTCCTGCAGATTTATGTCCCTATGTCCTGTCTTTTCCTTTCCCAATGACATTAATTCCAGTGCCCATCCCTCCTCTGTGTTCCTTTATTGTTTTGTCACTGGGCAAGTGCATTGCCTGACTAGTCTGGAACTATGCATGTGCTAATTTGCCAATCAGGTGTTGCTAACTAGAATTTTTTAAAAACTGAATTCTGCTGTAGAGAAACTGTTTTGGGTCTTTCTCCTTTACCCAGATACTTTCACAAAACTTCTAGGGATTTTATCATCTCTGGTATTTCAATCTCTGTTTCTAAATTAAATTTAAAATGCTAAAAGTATGTGTGGGGTGGCATGGTGATACCAACAGACAGATGAACAGTGAAACAGCGTAAACTTTGTTTCTGTGGGAAACGAAGGTGAAAACATATATTAATTCCTAGATGCACTGCATCAAAGAGTACATGATTCCAGCTTGGACATGCCAGGCCATAGAATGTGCCTCTGTCATAAAATAAATAGTGATGAACCTGAACTTATTTGGATTTATATACACATGTTGTTTCAATGTGGAATTTTTGTGGTTAAATTTTCATTGAAGTTAAGCTCTCAGTGGCTTCTAGACATTTTACTGGATCTTCTTCTATTACATCTAAAAGTAAATAAATAATAGTTGGAGATTTATAATGCAGGAAGTGACTTGCTAGTATGAGTGCCGTGACCATAAGAATTTGAATCCTGTGAACACAAAATGTCTTTTCTGCAAGACAATAAATATAAATATGCACATGTGCTGGTTTTGGCTAGGCTAGAGTTAATTTTCTTCCTGGTAGCTTGTATGAGGCTATGATTTGGATTTGTGCTGAAAACAGTTTTGACAACACAGGGATGTTTTAGTTACTGCTGAGCAGTGCTTACACAGAGTCAAGGCCTTTTCTGCTCCTCACACCGCCCTGCCAGCGAGTAGGCTGGGGGTGCACGAGAGGTTGGGAGGTGACACAGCTGGGACAGCTGACCCCAACTGACCAAAGGGATATTCCAGACCATATGACGTCAAGCTCAGCAATAAAATTAGGGGAAAGGTTCGCTGGGGAGGCCACTGCTCAGGGACTTTCTGGGCATCGGTCAGTTGGTGGTGAGCAATTGTTTTCATTTGCATCACTTGTCTTTCTTGGGTTTTATTTCTCTCTCTTTGTTATTTTCCTTTTCATTACTATTATTATTTTTATACTGTTATTGTTATTATTTTATTTCAATTATTAAACTGTTCTTATCTCAACCCATGAGTTTTCTCACTTTTACCCTTCCAATTCTCTTCCCCCCATCCCGCTGCACGGGAGTGAGCGAGCAGCTGTGTGGTGCTTAATTGCTGGCTGGGGTTAAACCACAACAGTCCTTTTTGGCACCCAACGTGGGGCTCAAAGGGTTTGAGATAATAACAGATTGACCAGAGTGTATTAGATTAACAGTTGCAGGTCACAATATTGATTCATCTGTTCTCAATATCAGTTTATCTGATCTGCACCATGCTCTTTTTTTTGCTGTACATGTTAAAGATTGGTGTTGGCTGTAGTGCTTAGTGATGTTTTTCTTAGGAGATTTGTTATTAAAACATTGGCCTTGAGATTAATCTGGTATTTGGGCTCTGTACTGAAGCCATTACTGTACTTTGGGTACCATCTCACGGAGACAATTAGCAATTCTACTTCTTCCTCTGAGAGGTTTTTTGTGGTGGAAATACACAATGGCACCTTTGCTACCTTCTTCTGTGATGTTTTCTCCCTCGTTAAAATAACTTTTCAGTATATTGAACATCCTTGGGTAGTTAAAATACTTCTATTGGTATTTCTTAGGAATATTGCTTCGGTTTTGTCTAAGGTTAACAAGCAATTTAGGAATATAACCCAGACTCTGCGAGAGTATGATCATCGGTGGCATGGCATGCGGGAGAATATGGGCAGGTATCTAGAGAGCTTATCACCTCCAACGGTCTGGGACTTCACTCCTGAACAACTGCAGGATCCTGATGAAGTGATAGAATGTTTGAAAAAAAAAAAAAAAAAGCTGTGGCTATTCCAAAGAGGCAAAATTTACCACATTACTGGGCCCTGGCCAGCATCTACCAAACACTGCTCGATATTATGCTGAATCCTCAGGGAGAAGAGACGGTCTCTGGATCTGAAAACATACCAACAGACACTATGGCTAAACCAGAGACTATACCAGCTGCCTCTATAACTAAAAAGAAACAATGGAAGTGGAAGTCAGCTCATTTAGTAAGGGATGAAGAAGCTTCTCCTAAGAGGGAGCAGGAGAAAGAATCAGAAGAGGCAGCCTGTTCTGCAACAGAGCAGTCACAAGAACAGGAGGAGGAAGAGACTGAAATCATGAGACAGAAACCCCCCGATCCCTATCCCTAAGTGAGCTGTGAGATATACAGAAAGATTTTAGCCATCAACCAGGCAAGAAAATTCTCACCTGGTTTCTCCGATGATGGGATATTGGGGCCACTATTCAGGAATTAGAGGGTAAGGAAGCCTGGCAGCTGGGATCCCTTGCAAGGGACAAAGCCATTGACAAAGGGATTGGAAAAAAGGCAGGAGTCCTCGGTCTTTGGCAGCAACTCCTGTCACGTATGAAGGACAGATATCCCTTCAAGGAAGAACTTAAAAATTCCTGAAGCAAATGGACCAACATAGAATCATAGAATCATAGAATCGTTTAGGTTGGAAAAAACCTTTAAAATCATCTAGTCCAACCATTGACCCTACTCTACCAGGTCTGCCACTAAACCATGTCTCTAAGTGTTGAAGAGCGGCTCCATGAGAATGGGCACGGGTCCACAGAACATTTGTACAAGCAATCTCCTTGTTAGCATAAGGGCCTGATTACAGTGAGCCAGGTGCTGACAAGGAAAATATGAAGGTCATGCTGGCCTGGGAATTTAGTGGAAAACAACTTTGAGAAAGTATGGACTGTGGAGATAAGGAAGAACCCTTGGCTTGAAACCGCAAGTAGGAGGAGTATGTAAATGTAACCCTTAGAGCTCAGCTAATCAAGTCTTGACAAATATGCATAATTATAATGAAACACATAAAAGAGCTGTATTATCGTAATAAAGTTGAAGCTTGCTTTA
>VFFE01006972.1:569935-605178 GCA_008921705.1 Burhinus oedicnemus | reverse complement strand
ATACAAGTAAGCATTTTAAAAAACGTACTTTGGGCCATTATCTATCCACCGCTTACCTTATCGGGACATGCACAGTACTAAACTACAATCCACACATGAACTGCAAACAAAAAATACTTGTATAGATGGAGAAAGATAGTCCTCCCCTCCCCTCTCCTCTCCTCTCCTCTCCTCTCCTCTCCTCTCCTCTCCTCTTCCATAATTTCTTTTATTTGAATGGCATTTGTGCCACTTAGGTTTGTCGAAATATTTCTTTCAGCTGGTAACAAACTTCTGGTCCCTTAAATTACATCTCTGTTTGGCTAAAAATAAGCAATTTCCAAAAGGGTATTTTCTAAAAGATGGTATGTATGCATAGGAGTCTTGATTGCAGTGTTTTGATATACAAACTGTTCTGAACTTCTTAGATTGGTATATAATTTCGCTTTCTGGGAATGGAGAGCAAATGGTTGGTAAGATCAAGGCAGTATGCTACTGTTTTTGATAAGCTGGAAATGTCAACAACCATTGCAATTTACTATTTGATATATAACTTTTTTATTGTAATATAGGAGCATGCCACAGTTCCCTTTATGATTTGTCAGACTACAGACAGTTGGCTCTCTCCATTTATATAAATACATTGGTTAGCTTGCAAATCTAGTTAGTTATTTGGAGTTGCTGTGTGAGGAATTGATGCTGCTGTAAAAGAAGAGCCTCAGCTATAAATATGTAAGATTAGAAATAACATTGTTGCAACTTGCAGAAATCAACAGACCTGGAGTTTTTGTTTAAGCCCAGGAATACAGCAAATCTGGGACATTCATACAGAAAGGAAATTCCTTTGATATAGCTAAAAAAAATTTCTGAACTGTTTAATTAACAACCTATAAAAAGTATATAGCTGAGACTGAACTGGTAATAAGATGTCATATTTGTTCTATAAAAATACTTTGCTACTAGGAAAATGATTTAAAAAGTCTAGTCAGCATCTGAACCAAACCATCTGCTGAAGACTTGCACTCCTGATCTTCTGACGTTAGCAGCTGGGAAGGGCAAAACTTACCCACCTTACATCCATCAAAAATATAGTGGGTTTTATTTGTTATTGATTCTTAAGGTACAGTGAAGTGCTGCCTCTGGAGTGTGCTTGCTGACGTGGCAGATGGTCTTTATTACTCCTAAAGGTCTGTTTGGTTAATGGCACTCTAATTCTTTAGTATCTCCATCTATCTACCCTTCCCTTCCAATTAAACACAGTGACATATTTTTATGGTCTCTGGAGCAGCATAAATTAGCATCAACTACGGACACTATAGAATAATCCACTAATTGCAATCTGATGACTAACTTGAAGATACATGGAAGATATACTGAAGTTTTAAGATTGGAGAGCTCCTGTGGAAGTCATTCTGACATGAAGAATAATTTAAGTGTAAACATTTTATATATTTTAAATCCTTCCATACAGGTAGTTAAAAATACTGGAACACTAGTTGAACATACATCTATTGTTCAAGTTTTACCAGAAGCCTGTATGTTGGTGGTCACACTGGAGGCCCATTATAAACAGGCATGTGCAGAAAAACTCTCTTCATATGCTGCAGAAGCTAAAATACACCTCATGGGCATCCAAGCAGGGCCTGACCCTAAGTATATTTAAGTTATTGCGGTAATCCACTGTCTTCAGGGGGGTTAGGTCATAACTGTAATGATTGTTTTAAGTCACTACATAGAGTCCCATAAAAGTTTCATATCCAAGCATTTCTCATCAGAACAGGCTACACTTGAATTAAATTAACTTAATTAAATCAAACTGTAATGAACTACAGCCATTTTATTATACTGATAGCTCTTTAGCTGTATTTAAATGTCATCTTTTCACAAAGTTTAATTATGTCTTCCTACTTCCCAGAAGAAACACTGAATTTAAGACTGTTACCCCCTTTCTTCAGGTGAGAAAATGGTGAGGAAGTGGAATTTTTTTATGTTGGCTAATACAGAGTGCTTTTATTCTTGGCAGCCTTTGAAGTGAGCATTAAAAAACAGAGGGCACTTTCAAAAGACTTAAGCCAAAAAGTACTGGATGCTAAGCCAAATCTAGGACTCACTTGCACTATTGTCTTTCTTGTGCCTCATCCATCAGACGATACTTTTAATGCTACCAGAGCATGATGCTCTCTCTGCCTCATGGAATTACTGAGATTATAGATCACTGAGAGACAGTATATACTTGCCCTGTATGTTTGCCCTGTTTTATGCTTTTGCCTAAGCTTTCAAGATTGCCCATTATTGGGGACAGGATACTTGTCTAGAAGGAATTTTGATCTGACTGAAAACATTATGTTCCTAGCTGTGCTGGTCACAGTAAAGTGAACTGACGTGTGGAACATGGCTTTCTTCCTCTCTTTTTACATATTTGTTTGGTCTTTGGCCACAAATTTTTTATGACAATTAATTTTCCTTCTGGATTATCTAGAAAACAGTTAGGCAAAAAAATAACAAATACATTGATAGGTGCATAATTCTGTCACTGACAGTGTTCGACTAAATAGTTTTAAGGTCTACCAGAGAAATGAATAAGGTCAGTTCTTTGCTTTTGCTTTTAAAGAAGTTATCCTCTGATGTTCTAAATGAGGACATGCCTTTTATTCATACATTGCACGGGTGGTAGCATAACTCTAGCTATAAACCACATAATATTTTTCTGGACATGGAAAATAATCTACCTGTCAGTATGTTCGTTCTTGAGCAGTATTCTTTGGATGAATCTCTAAATTATTGAGAAAAATACCACACCATTTTTACTAACATAAAGTAAAGAAATAATAATTTCAAAGCCTTACATCAGTATCTATGTATGCTTATGTATAAGGTGCTTATAATCATAAAGGAAAGGTTAGTGTTCATAATTTTCATTGATTTGTACTATTCAAGTTTTCTTAGTCTAGTTTCATGTGTCACTTTAAAAATGGGTATCTTTTTGCTTACAGCTGCTGACAATTTTGCTGTTCTTAAGTTTTTGAATAAAATACCCATAGTCCCATCCTTACCTGCAACAGCAGCAAGAATTATCAGTTTCTTATGATTTTCTGATTCTTTCTTCAGATATTGCATATTAAAATTTACCACAGTTAGAATTTGTAGAGTAAAAAATTGGCTTGTCTGGATGGTATATGAGCTAGCTGTGGATGTCACTTATTATAACAGCATTTCTAATAAATGACAGGTCAAAGTCTTGGGTTTCAAAGTATTTATGCAGAGTGTCAATCATTTACTCTTTGTCAGTTCAAATGCGTAGCCATCTAGGCATACCTTTAAGGGATGTCCCTAACTTTTCATCAAAAATTCCTTCTTTCCTTATCTCATCTAGTGGGTCTTAATGATTGGAACTCCAGAAGAAGGAAACAACAACATATTTGAAAGGAAGACCTGAACAGCTACACTGTTTTTGTTACTATTACTCACCACCTCCTAAATTTATAGTGCAATTTGACTTCTTCCGCCCTCTCTACTTTTTAAACAAACAGAATTTCCTTGATTTTTCAACCTTAGCCTTTTAAGTTCAAAATAAAGAACATCATTAAAGAGCTAACAGAAGCTGCAGCATAAGGGAGGGTCATGGCAAGACATTCATTTAATAGCATCCTACAGAAAACACGTAATCAACAGGAAGGATGAAACTAACTTTACGGGTAGTATTTAAGATGATATTTAGAAAGTAACTTGGAATGAAAAATCAGTTTCTTACTTTGTTTCATCAATATCTATGACTAGTTCAAATAGTCAAATGATGTTTATCTTTAAAAGTGCAGTTTTTCCTGATGGCATTCTGATGTCTGTTTGAAGTGTGAAATGCATAATGAAGATTCCAGAAAATCATGCAATATGTTTCATTGCAGAAACTTACCACTCTTTCGTGAATATCTGTGTCTTTGAAAGAGGTTTTTCCAGGAAAATTGAATTCCTTGAGTATTTCATTTGTAAGTAGCACAAAAGGCAAAGAAACATGTTTATTTTTAATTCATTACCACATTCAAATGAGTACTTATAGTACATCTTGTGATTAGTGAACCATCTGTATTAGTTAAAGACTGAACAGCAAGGTTTGCAAAAGTCTGCATTTAGTCAAAAAATAATTCAGAAGTCTTCACCATGTTACACAAGCTTCTGATGAACTTACACCTTTTTGTATGATAGTTTCTCAGCGTGCCTGCAAATTCTTTATGTCGTTAGTTTTTGCTCATCTTTAGCAGGTGGGATCCACCAGCAAAGAGCTGACACTGTAATTCTGGGTAGCAGTTTTCTAAAGTGTTTAGTGTTTACCCTACTTTGCTTCCACTGAGAGCACTGGAACTTACGGAACAATGAATTTTCTGGAACTGGTGCTGTATGCTCTTAGAAAATCCCATGACAATGGAGACTCTGATCACTTAAGGTTTTGTTGCACTTTAAGGAAGTTTCCGTTATAATTTCAGTTTACATGGAACGGAGCAAAAATAGTATTTCAAGATTAAATAGAGGTTCCAGAGGTCTCAAAATAAAAAGTATTTCTCCATTAGTTCTGTATGTCTTAAATTACTTGTGTTAAAGTTGGCATGGTTCACAATTTATGACATTTCTCCATCATGCCTTTGTATATTTAACCTGTAAAAGTCTTATTTCTGGCCAAGAATTTAGAATTAACTTTCACATTAAGTGTCACGAACAGTATCTAGAATTTATTATTACAAACAGACATTATTGCATACCATTAAATATGAATTTAAATCTACTTGGAGAAAGGCAAGTCTCTTTTTCCATTGCATTCACACACTACATTTAGTGCCTTTATGGAAATTAGGGTGTTCCCAGAATCATGCTACTGTGCTGGTCTTATTACACAGACACTGGAATTCACAAGGAATGTTATTTATGTGAGTATTTCTGCTGAACTCTGTGGGAGATCTCCCTGTTGTAACGTTGCATACAAAGGGGAAGGTGGTATTGGGCCTACAGACTTTAATGATTACCAAGCACCCTAACTTAGAAAGCAGGTAACTTAATTATATAAATCAACGGGAGATTGACCCTGCAGTGAATTTTTAATAATACACTAATTGCCTGATAGAGAAATCAAATTAGACATTAGTGGCAAATCTTCATCTCAGCATGCAGAGAGTTGCATCCCCAAATCTTGTTACTAATAGAACTGCACATAATTCTTGAGGCAGTATGAGAACAATCTAGGTTGGATTTTTTCTCTCTTTCCCCCACTATGAAAAGAGTTAATATCGAGCTTAAGTCTGTCTCAGCTCTTCTATATTGATCTTGAGAGTGACTCTCAGCTGCCCTTAAGTATTATCTATTGTAGTCTCCTACAGCTTGTAAATTGGTTGTGGAACGAAATAATCAAGACCTTTTTCTCAATAGTTTTCCAGTGGAAGAAAAAGTTGTTTTCACAGAGGAGAAATTTTGTGAAACCAGTGGAGAAAATTCATCTTGAGAATAAATAATTATTCTAAAATTCCATAACAAAATCTCCTGAAAGTTTCAAAATTACATTTTATATTCTCATTTTACAATTTGTCTTTACTTACAACAGACATCTAAAATAATTCTGCTGCTGCTGTGTCACAATAATGAAATGTGCTATTTGTATAATCATTTTTTGTAGCTACTACTGATAGAAGCATCATCTGGAGATCAAAGTGTCTTTTGTTCTGTTCTGAAAAAAGCTTCAAACCGCTGCTTGAAACTTTTAAAAAATAACTTTTTGAAGATACTTGCTTTCATATACAATCTCAAAAGTATCTGTCTCTTTATCTGAAACCCTGAAATTTTTAATGACATAGATATTCTGATTTTCAGCCTGCTGGTTGCTAATATCAGCAGATGGTAATTTATGATTGAAATAATAATATTAGCAAACATGATATTCTTAAAATCATGAATCGGATGCGAAAAGATCTTAAGATATATTTATTATCACAAAGTGTTTAAAGAAAAATTTTGGAAATCAATTGTCCTGCAGACCTGTAGGGGTTTTTTGAGTTTTCAGTGTCGTTTTCACAAATACAAAGATTAGAAATGTCTTTTCTTACTATCCGAAAGCTGAATTTTTATGTGAATCCAGGAGGTGGAGTTTTAATAAATTAAAAAAATCAAACACCATGAGAACTATGCTAAGATTATTAATGCCAGTTACACTGAAGCTGGGAAAAATAAGTTACCCTAAGTTAGTTTTTATTCACTGGTTATCTCTTTTTAATACTATTCTACCAGCTAGGCATCAATTACTATTGATTTCAATGATGTCACCTATTAAAAGAGAACTCCAAGAGGGGACAATGATTAGAGTTTGGTTTCAAGATACTTGTAAAACTTGAATTATACACCATGATAAACACCTCCCTAATTCACTGTATGGGGATTTATAAATAAGTTTAGCAGAGACTCATCACACTGTTTTTAAATTTGGACTAAAATGTAGTATTTGATTTCATAAACTTCTCTATTTGTGTTCTGGTTTGTCTTTTTTTTACAAAAAATATGGTAAGATCTATTATGATCAGTGTTAATTTACCTGTACCCTCCATTCTCAAAAGAAATATCAATTATTCTGCAGCAGAAACATCAGTTATAAATGTCTTTTCCTTATAGAAAGATTTAAATTACACTTTCTTTCCTTCCACTGGATTAAAATATTTTGTTTATAACCATTATCCTGAAGTAGTTTTACAATTTAAACAATTAATTAGTAAATTGTCACCCTATCACAGAATTTGGTTTAACCAACTCAGATTATTTATGAAATGGTGGCTGCAATATTTAGCTGTATTGAACTGTAAACATTAATATCTATTCCAAAATCAAATCCACTTAATAATTCTCCTGTTTTCACTGAGCAATCACACTCTCATTCAGAGTTCATACAAAATAGTCAGTGAGGACTTCTGGCAGTTTCTGCTGCCTTTAATACAAGAAGTGGAACAAGATTCTTTTCCCGGAAGAATCAGCAATGAGGACTTTCACTCCTCTTTCTTGCATTTGTTGTATGATCTTGAGCTTTAGGCAATCTCCAAGCAGCGTAGGAGTGGTGACTTACAAATTAAACAATTATTTTGACTTGTAAAGTCCTTTGACAAATATTCAGATGGCAGTTATGGATCAGCTGGTAAATGAAGTCTTAGCTATGTTTTAAGTGCACAGGATGGTAGGCCTGAACTATGCTTGTCTCCATTGGTTTCTCATGTATTGGTGTCCAAAATCTGTCTCTCCTCAGACTCTGAGTGGTAGCTGACAGCACTACTGAAAGGCTCTCTTAAAGCAGCTCTGCATGGGCTCCAGTACTGCCCTGCTTTATCCTGTTGTCTCTTCTCATTCTCACAGTTTTGGGGTTTTTGACACTCTTAGGTGATGCTTCTCAGTAAGACTCTGTCTCTTATTTCATGTTCATAGAATGCCTCCGTCAGTTACATCTAATCAGTTACCTTGTTCGATCCTCTTCTAAATTTCCTTTCCTTTTCCTGTAAAAGTTGGAATATTTCTTTTAAAAAAACCCTTATTGGTTTGAGACCTGAGCTGTTCAGTTGTTTTTTATTTGTTTTGCTTTTTGTTGTTGTTTTTATTCAGGACTTCAGAAAGAATCTTTTCTTGCAGTAGAATTGAAATATCCTGTGGTTCAGCTTTGTATTGGTATACGAATGACACTGCAATGTTCTATATCGCTATTCATTTTGTTTACATTTTTGACATCTTTTCTTCTCAAACTCCTTTGTTAGCATAGAACTTTCCAGCATGACTTTATTGCTGTAATATACACATTGTTTGCTCCACTGTAGTTTTTTCCTCTTCTTTGCATAGCAATGGTTCTTATTTAAAGCCAACAGGTTTTGTTTGTTTTGTTTTGGTTTTTTTTAATTTAAATAGAGATTGGATCGTTGCTGCTAAAAATCTTAGACCAAATTATATTCTTGTGTATAATAAGGAAAACTGCTACATTTCTCCCATACCTTATTTAGTCAGAGCCAAGATTCTTTCCTGCTTTTCTTCTGTTTGAAATGAACATGTTGAAAGCATCTTCATGAAAGCATGGGCTAGTCACTGAGGAAGCTTCTCAGATCTGCAAAGGGCCTGCCCTTGCAGAATGCTAAAAAATTCCAAAACCTTTCACAGGACTTCCTCATGGGAGAGATTTAGTCATGAGTTCATATACACAAAATCTTAGGAACTCTGCTTGTACACCTAAATGTGAAGTGTTCTTGACCAAACTTGATTTAACCTAATCTGACTTTGATGTTGGTCCTGTTTTCAGCAGAAGTCTGGTGCTTCTGCAAATACCCTCCAGAGGTCCCTTCCAGCTCTAAATTATTCTGTGATTCTATGACTGGTGCTCAAGCATGTAGGTAGCTAGGGTAACAAACAAGGATAACATTTTCAGTATTTCCCCTCTGACATTTGCCTTGGCAGTTTACTCTTACTATAAATGAAAACTGGAGTTTTTGTGATATTAGTTGCATTCAAAAGACTGGCCTCTGAGAAGAAAAGAAAAGGCTTTTAAAGACAAAACAACAGAAATTTCTCAAGAAATCACAAGGTGGCCATTTGGCAATAGACGAAATAGAATTTGGTGACCTACTTTTACATTTCAAGGTAATGTTTTGCCCTTGTTTGAGTCTTAGGATAGAACTTCATCTGATGGCATACATACTCTTGGATTTGTATCTCTTCCTAGGTTGTAGCAGCCAGACCAGAGGATCTGTTAACTTGCAACAAGTTTGAAGTTTCCTTACATGCAGTAAGTCGTGTTTAGAGATATTGTGCTGCCTCCATCAGGTTTTTGATGTGGGGTGTTTTGGGTTTTTTTGGTTTATTTTTAATGAGGAACACTTCTTTTCTAATGTCATAGAATGATAGAATACCAGGTTGGAAGGGACCTCAAGGATCATCTGGTCCAACCTTTCCTGGCAAAATTAGAGTATAGACAGGATGGCCCAGCACCCTGTTCGGCCAAATCTTGAAAGTGTCCGATGTGGGGGAATCTACCACTTCCCTAGGGAGATTATTCCAGTAGCTCATCGTGAAAAATGCTCCTCGTGTCCAATTGGAATCTTCCCAGGAGTAACTTGTAGGCATTACCCCTCATCTTTTCCATGTGACTTCTTGTAAAAAGGGAGTCTCCATCTTCTTTGTAGCCACCCTTTAAATACTGGAACATGTCTCCCCTAAGCCTTCTTTTCTCAAGGCTGAACAAACCCAGTTCTCTCAGCCTTTCCTCATATGTCAGGTTTCCCAGTCCTTTAATCATCTTTGTGGCCCTTCTCTGGAGCCTCTTCAGCCTGTCCAAATCCTTTTTGTATAGCCAGGACCAAAACTGAACACAGTATTCCACGTGTGGCCTGACAGGTGCTGTGCAGAGTGGGGTAATGACTTCTTTACCTCTCCTGGTGATGCCCTTGTTGATGTAACCCAGCACCCTGTTGGCTGATTTGATGCAGCAGCACCCTATTCACTCATATTGAACTTCTTGAACTTCTATTGCGCTGGGGAGGTTCAGGCTGGACATTAGGAAAAAATTTTCACTGAAATAGTTATCAAACATTAGAACAGGCTGTCCAGGGAGATGGTCAAGTCACCATCCCTAGATGTGTTTAAAAGTTGTGTAGATGTGGTGCTTAGAGACATGGTTTAGTGTCAGACCTGGTAGAGTAGGGTCAATGGTTGGACTAGATGACCTTAAAGGTCTTTTCCAACCTAAACGATTCTATGACTCTATGATTCTTGCCCACCAGGACCCCCAGGTCCCTTTCCGCAGAGCTGCTCCCCAGCTGAGCATATCCCAGCCTTTGCTGCACTCCTAGGTTATGTTTTCCCAGGTGCAAGACCCACACTTGTCCTTGTTGAACTTCATAAGGTTCTTGTTAGCCCACTCTTCCAGCCTATCCAGGTCTTCCTGCAGGGTGGCTCTCCCTTCTAAAGTGTCTACTTCCCCCTGCAGTTTGATATCATTGGCAAACTTCATCAGCGTACACTTGATCCCATTATCCAGATCACTTAGGAAGATGATAAACGGTGTTGAGCCCAACATCGATCCCTGGGGAACCCCATTTGTGACAGTTTGCCAGTTTGAAAAGGAGCTATTTACCACCACCTTCTGGGTGCGGCCTGTCAGCCAGTTTCCCACCCACCACACAGACCACTTGCCTAGACCATAACGCATCAGTTTCTCTAGGAGGAGGCTGTGGGGAAATGTATTGAACGCATTGGAGAAATCCAGGTAGACAATATCCACTGCTCACCCCTCATCAACTGAGCATGTTATTTTGTCATGGAAGGTGACCAGGTTTGTCAAGCATGATTTGCCCTTGGTGCATCCGTGCTGGCTTTTCCCAATCATGTGCTTCATTTGACTTGTGATAGCCCTCAGGAGGATTCGTTCCATAACTTTCCCAGGGACTGAAGTAAGACTACCTACATAATATGCGTATGATGTACCAAAAAATAAGGAGGCCAGAGCTGGCAGGGAATAGGTACCCCCTCATAAATCAAAGGAGTAAACCTGAAGATATAAATGTATACACCTATGTATGTATGCATGTATGTATATACATGTATGTATGTAGGTGTGCATACACATAGACACGCACAAATATGTAAACATACCAGCATATATATACCTATATACAAGCCACACATATGGCTTAACCTTAGAGGAAACAGATGAGTTATCAAAATAATGTAATAGAGCAATATAACAATTCTAACAAAAAAGCATAGACTAAAGATATTTGAAGTATCTGCAAATGGCTGAAGTTGCATTCCCTTTTTATTAAATTTAATTTCATATATCTGAGCTTGACGTAGTTCTGCAAAATTTTGCAATTCTTACATTTTGAAAGTATAGCATTCCTGCTGTACAATAACCAAACCCATAATTTCAGATTGCATTTCTCTAATACATATCCACAATCATGACAAGTCATAAGAAACAAGAGAGAATGGCCTCTTCAGTGTTTTCTCTGTAGCTTCAAAATAACCTGAAGCTTCAAAATTACAAAATGAGACACCTAAGAATAGGCACATGAGAATATACAGACAACACTTGCAAATGCTTGGGTACTTGTTTATGTTAGAACATTTGTATTTTTCAGAGAGTGTTGACTCACCAAACAACTCATCTGATAAAAAAACTAATTTTACATTCTACCCATTATACACCCAAGTTATTTCTGGACAGATATATATCAGACAGCAATAATTAACACCCCCACCATTGCCTTCAACAATATCACTAGCAAGAATACAGAACACTCATGTTACTTATAGCTGTTGAAGATACACTGGATGTTTCTGAATTAATTAGCATTGCTTTGCAGTACAGATGTTGGATGTGCACGGACAAGATGAGCACTAACAACCTGTGTCTTGTTGCTGTTCACAAGTATTCATTTTGCAGCTTTGCCATATGCATATTATGTGTAGTGCTTCTGAAAACTCTCTTTCATAGATCTTAGTGATATTGTGTGCCTGACGTAAACTGAAGTGAAAGAGGAAGCAAAAAGACAAAATGAATCAGATAAGCTTCTTTGCTATTCTTCTTGAATTCCCCCTTTAAATCTCCTTTTTGCTGTGATGCTTACAAAATACCAGCTGCAGCACTGAAATTCCATCTATCATGCTGCCATACGTACTCCTTGAATTCCTTCTGTGTCTCTCTATCTGTATACCTAATATAGATTTTTTGATTGTAAGCTGTATAAAATGAGGATCACCATTCAGTTCTGTGATTGAACCCTGTCCACTTTTAGGGTCTTGATCCACAATTAAGGATTATGGTAAAACAAATAGCAACTAATAAAAGATGTGATATAATATCAAAGTGGATTTTGTGAAGCGCATAAGATATTTAAAGATATATAAGAACATGATTTCTTTAACATCATCATATAAAGCAAGGACAGTTTGGATGAAAGAAGCTATACAGCTAATCTAATACATGCCAATATGCCTTCTTATGGACTACTGCTTAGGGAAGTCATTGGCTTCTGGTCAAAATTCTTGTTAAATAAGTATTCATTGTCTGAACTGGGAAAATTTTTTATACCTGTAGTCAAAGATACAGTGAACATTTTCTTGAATGTATTTTTTATTCAAAATACTAGGGATCAGCATGGACAATATTGTTTCAGTGCAGGTCCTATGTTGTTTATATCACTGAGCAGCAGTCTAGTTGCCTCTAGTGTACTATGGAAAATGTATCATTCAGACACCATGTTAAGAACATGAGAGAAAGCACAAGTTTTTGAACTGTTTCTGTGTGGAGCCAGAAGTGTCAGTATTTTGCAGTTTCTGCCAAGGAAACAGAGATGTTTCCTTTTCCACACTTAACGACTGAACATTTTTAACTACTGCATAATATACATTATTTGTATCCAGATGCATGTTTGTACATATACCTGTACTGCCAGGGCATTGCTACTTATAGGACAAGCTAATCATTTAAACTTCTTCAGAAAAGTAATGTGAAAATGAACATGTCCAGACTGAGTGATTAACTATAAGAGGCATAATTATTTTCCTCACTATCATTTCTTTGCAGTACTTTTCTACCTTCTTTTCCAAACTACTTTTTCCATATTTTGCTATTCTTTATGGCATACAGAATATTTTGCTACTGTTTTTAAAAGACCTTCAGAATTTTCTGCTCCTTTTTCAGTGATTCTTTCTCCTTTGTTCTTGGGTTTGCTAAAAGCTCCAAATTGTTACAAATTGATGAGCCCAGCCTCTGGGTTCTTTAAAATATTTTTACCAGGCTCATTAGATAGGACATCTGCCTGTACCTCTTCATTTCAGCATGGTCTCTCTATACATCATCAGCCTTCACTGCTATATCCCATAGGGCTTTATTCAACCTTCAACCCAGTTCTACCAAATCCCCATTTGATAACACCTTTTTTCTATGTTATCTTTTCCAGCTATAGAACATTCCAGCTCACAAATCTAGGGCCTGCTTCTTTGTCTTTTACTCAATTGTGTACTTTTTACTACAGACCTAATTGGGAATATTATATGCACAAACAACACCAATAAAAGAACCCGATTAAGAGAGTGGGGGGAAAAAAAAAAAAAAGACTTCTGTTATGCCGCATGCAGGACTGCACCAAACATAAGAGATATCAGTATTTGCTAATGATAAAACTTATGACCTCTTTGTCCCTACTCTCCCAGATAAATGCACTGAAATAATCTCCATAAAAGCAAGATTTATTTTTGCAATAATTTTTGTATTGATCATGGCTACTAGTAACTGATCCATATGTGGAGAAATTATTAGAAATCCAGTTAACTCAAAGAGGTGTTCTGTATTTTGAAGTACTTGTAGGGCTGCATTAGAGAAACCTGTGGCTATTCCTCCAGCTTGCCTATTTCAAAATCAATACCTTTTCTGATTATAAAGTAAATGCCTTCCTTTTTTTTTTTTAATGTAGTACTTCAGACAGTTGAATAACAACCTTCTTTTAAAAAATATTTATCTCAAGGACATTTATAGATCCTCAGTCTGAATTACTGTACCAGCACAAAGATTTCTTTAAGAAGAAATTACTTGTATTCACACATTTAAAACATGGGACTTTATGGAAAGACTTCACAGAATTTACTCTGTGTTTCCCCAGAAACCTTCTGTTCACTGCTTGCATGCATGATTGGCATGAGAATTACTCTTCTGGCCAACACACACATTTCCTGTGTGACAGGAGTGGCGATCGTAGAGCACAAAGCTGGACATGCATAGGCTATGGACTGCAGGATTGATCCTAGCCAGGGAACACTGAATATCTCATGGATACCAATGACCAAGGCAGCAGCAGGCAAATTACATATAAACCCTCCAGGTTACAGGCAGTGAATCTAAAGCAGCACATGGCAGTGGCCAGCTACAAATCCTGCTGTTCAGGACTTGGAACCCCGAGTGTGGCATCTGGGCCCTACAATTGCCAGCTCTACTCTCAGATAGCCTCAAAGGTTGACTCATCTGCAAAAATAGAGGAAAATGAAGGCCATGGGGTCCATGTACAGCCTGCTCCTGCCAGCTACATGAGTAGAGAGTGCCAAATACATTTTTGGAGTGTTTTAGTCACAATCATGTTGATGAGGTCCAAGGATTTAAAAACACATTAGTGTCAGATGAAACCTGGGTTGTATGAATTGGATTTATTAAAACTGTATTAGGGATTACATTCTAAAACACAATATGTTTGAAATAAGTTTCAAGGCTACCTTTTCTATCTTTGGCCAACTTTGTGATCAATCACTTCACTGCATAGAATAGATGTCAAGCAAGTCAGGAGAGATTCATGTCAAAAGATCAATAAAGGACTGAAGATAGAGTCAAAGCAGTTGTGAATATGAAAAGAAAATTCACATGAATTCTGGTCCCAGCTCCACTATCCTTTTAAAAAACATATCAATTGCACTAACATGAAAGATTTAAAAAAAAGAAAAAAATGCCAAACCAAAACCAAAACCAATCTGCTCCCTCTGCCCAAACCACCCAAGAAAATAACCAAAAGCAGGATTCTAGAGGCATGCCCCTTGAATTATATCATATCACATAGGTTCTTCTCTCTACTCAAGTGTTAGCTCATGCAACAGAGAGCACACCTGTTCTCTTTATATGGGACTGCATGAGCTGGGATTACTGACTTCCATCTTTTTGCGAGGTCTCTGATGAAAAAGTGGAGTAAAATTCAAAGTATTTGGGTCAAATTCCTCTATTTGACCTGAAGAACAGCAGTTAATCTTTTTTTCTGCCTCTTTCTAAAAACAGAATTCTCTCCTTTGTGTCATTACACATTAAAAATGATCTTCAGGTCAATTATTCCCTTAATATGGACAGGTCCATCATCGAGAAAATAAAGACATGACTTTACTTGTTCCTCTAGCTGTCACTCATATGTAAATAGCTAACTCTGAAATTTATCTGAATAAAACATCTAGATAGACACTTAAGATTTTAGTTCAATAAAGTGGGAATGCTCTCACTCAGGCTTGAGATTCAGACTAGTCATCTAATCAGTGCAGAGATGGGCTCCTCTGTAGGAAGCTCAACTGTTTTATGCAGATGTCTCAGAACAGAATAAAACACTTAGTCAGGGTACTTTTGCACTGAATATATAAACCTATATATTGATTTAGTCTAAAGTTCTTCCTTCCAGAGACCCAACAAGAGTTGAGATTCATTTTGATCATATAATCTCACAATGTACAATGATGGCCTGAAAAGTACTGCATTACTTAAAATTTCCAGCTAGAAATAATAACAGTGGAACAAGGTATCTGCCCAAAAGCATATGTGAATTCAGAGTTCTACGCTGAGCTTTGCATCTCATATGTTCAGTAGTATTCACTCAATCAATATGAAAAATCTGAGCTTTTTCCAGAAGGAAATCATGCATACAACAGGGCTGTTACCTCTAGCTATCCATCAATCTCTCTATATAGTATGTAGTCACCAAGGAGTTTGACCTAAAAATTTCAGTTTGCCAACTGTTGATGAACTACCTAACTTAACATTAAATATTAAGAAAAGCTAGTCAACAAGGTTATTAGAAATTCTGATGAAAAATGGCCCCTTTGTAAAACAACATTTCCCTGGAAATTTCCGCCAGTTGAAAAAGAATCTAGTCCTCAGCCCTTCTTCTAATTATTCTCTTTTCTTTCTCTGCCACATCTTCTCAATGTCCAGTACAGAAAGGGTTGTGGAAGAAGAGGAACACAAAGTATTAATATTGTATGTTTCATTTAAAAATGCAAAAATTAACCCCACAAATATTTCTAAATGCTCAGGAACAATGTTATAATTTTCTGCAAAAGTATATCACTATGGCAAAGTGTATGCCAAGTGTCTAAATCCAGTCTAAATCGGGCTTCTGTGCTGTTCTGGTATAGAATCACAGCTCATGGCAGAGAAAGACGTAAATCTAGTATCAGAGAGACCTCAGGTTCCTGAAGATGTCAGTAAAACCCTTCTAGACCCTAAGGCAAATCCATGCTATTATTTGGGTTTACTTTTTGTTTTATTCACAAATAACAAGTGCCCAAGATACCAGTAACTACTATCAGCTGATAGATTTTGGCATTGTGATATTCTGATCATTTTGAGGACCTGCATGAAATTAGTAGTTCTATTATCCAAGTAAATTCCTGCTCAGTATAAACAGCAGTGCTGGTCCCCAGTGATTTTTCAGATCACGTGTCTTTGGGCTTAAAAATCTTTCTATCTACCCCTTTTGTACAGCACCACACAATTAAGTACATATTGTGGTTAAAGGTTTTACCACTTCCTGAAGTATTAAGCATCAGATGCTACTGCACACAGGAAACATACAGAACTGATGTTCTGATCCAAGATGCCAGTGTCTGAACTCCTAGCTGCAAGGCTACAGCATCAGCACTCAGACTTAAATTCTGTGTTTGCTAGAAAGTGCTCAAGATTTTAATTGTAAAACTGCATTTTGTCATGCACTATCACTTCAAATCATTCTTACTTTGAATCTGACTATCCTTCAAAAGTGTTGTCAAAGGAAGGAAATACAGTTATAGAGGAAATATAGAAACACAGGGGAAACCCAGCAAAGCTCAGTATATTCCAAAGAGACTTTATAGTGATGAACAGTCACCTGCTATTAAAAAGTCAACCATTTTTAGTTTGAAAGTATTTTTTTTTAGGTGATGGTGATGCCTAGAATGATGATATCACATTATTCCCTTTGACTGAGTCCACTCTCTAAACCCTTACTTTCAGGTAATGTCTAGTTTTCACAGATTCTCTATACAGACCATATCTAAGATGAGGCTTTTGCTATCTAACTACACAGCTGAAATATCTCACGTCTCAGCTACTGCAACACCCTTTTTTCTCTGACTTTGACAAATGCAATCTTGCTCAGCTGCTGCGAAGATCATTTTCCTGGTCTGTCATTTTGACCATTTCACCTCTCTCTGCACCTCCCTCTGCTAGCTACTGCTTTTCTGCCACTTCAAACACAAGCTGCTTGGCTTCACCTTCAAATCCCTTTCACAACCCATCCCCACCCCACAAATGATCTTTACACTCAGAGAAGAGCAGTTGACACCTGCACACAAAGCCAGTCTCTTAACAGCCTTTTAATCAAGTGCCCTTCTGATTTCTCCTACTGTCTTTAAGTCTGGGATGCACTTCCTGAAAACATTCCCCACGTTTCCTCATTTTTCTCTTTTCAGTCCTGTCATTAAAATTTGCCTTGCCATGATGTTCAGAGAAACCTAAGGATAGAGAAGTAGCAGAAGTACAGTCTTTTGTTCTCCAATATCACATTATTATCTCCTAGTTTCTGTCTGTCTGAGCGCAAGTTCTTTGCAAAAGGGATTGTGTAAGGTTTATATGTTTATCCTACAATGGCATCCTAATCAATTATTGAGATTCTTATATTTGAAAGCAAAAAATGAGAGACATCTCCTGTGAGCTTCTTAAATACTTTTCTACACATTTTGCATTCAGAGTAATTTGAACAATACTTCTACATTTCCTGGACCTTCTGATCCTTGGCTGTTGCTATTGTTAGCTTCAGTCTTCATCTTCCAGACTAAATATTCATCAGATTCATTTGGGCCATCCTAAGACTTCAGTCTCATCTCAGTATAATGATAACTGGCAGAGCTGAGCCTGGCAGAATGTCTGGGTGCTTCTTAATGTGGAATCTTAGGGATAATGATGGTAACTGAAACAGAGATTTCCTCAGAACTGATACCATATGCAGTGTAACTGTCCAGCTCCTCCTGTCTTGCATCATTGCTCAGATAAAAATGAAGTAGTTCAGGCATTTTATGGGAAGGATATAATGCCTATAAAATTTATTTCTCTCTTCACACGGTGAGAAAACACTCCAGGGTATACCAGAGAACAAACTTGCCCAGATCATAAGGAACATTGCACATTGGATGCAGGCCATTAAATTAGTGCTTTCTAAGCTATCTAATCTGACGCAGCAGGCAGCTTTGACTGTTGCAAGTATTAGGTATTAACATGTGTTTCCCCTTCTTTCTTCCTTCCTCTTACTAGTGTTTTTAATCATAACCTTAAAGCCATTTCTAAGCACAGGTGCTGTCACATCGATGGGCCCTTTTCTGTGAGTACGAGTAGAGCATACATTAGCATACTGCAGAAAAAGAACAAAGTGCTGTGGTTGACTCTGTCATCCAGTAATTATTGTCTTTTAAGGACCAGTGCTGCAGAAAATCAAATCTTTCTTTAACTAATATCAAATAGGAGATTGAACTGAAAAAAAAACCCCACCAAGAACCAAAAAACACCAAACCAAAACAAAAAAACCCACCCAAATCACCAAAACATCCAGTTTTCATGTAATAGTCTGAAGCCACTAGATGGATACACATGTACCAACATGAATTTAATCTTGGATCTGATTTTAACTCACATAATGGTTTTATGTGAATCATTGATAGTGGTATTTGAAAACTGGTGTGTACTGGTGAGTATCCATATTCATAGACTTCCATCAGTGGCTTGATATTACTTTTTTTTTTCCCAGAGCTATTGAGGTGAATAAGAAGGTGAATGTTGACCTTTCAGCACACGTAAGTGAAGATTTTTGGTTGGATGTGAAGCTCATAACAAGGAATGGAAATTTTTCAAACTGCGTTAACATCTTTTGAGACCTCATGCAGGATATCTTGGCATTCTGGGGTTCTGATCCTGCAGATAAATGACCTCTTATTTTGTTCTTCAAAGTATGTCTGCCAGTGGGAAAAGGAGTAAGGCACAAAAAGGATGTTGTGTGTACGTATTTTTATCTATACAAAGTCAGAGCGTAGCCTAGGAAGAGACTTGACTCAGGAACTAGGAAGCTCTGACATCTTTAACATACGTGTAAGCTGAGTTCAGTAATGATATCTGTCCCATTCATCTAGAGTATATTGATGTAGAAGGTGAAACAAGCACTAATCGTTACAAATCAGAGTCAGATTGCAGTTTTCTGACTCAGGAAACAAGACAACTTTTTACTCAAAAAAAAAAGAATGCTTCCTATGTGCTTAAAAGCTGTACTCCTTTGCCTTTACTACAAAAAAAAAGATCTTTTTATTTACAAGTAGTATTTGGTAGTATTGCAGTGTCAAGACAGCTGTGAGAAAGTGAGTTCAATTATATTTTTGTTTGTGCATCTGTTGTTTTCAGTCAACACCATGTCCAGAATTTTTTCTCCTGTTGGTGATGTGCACACAGAGTACAGATCAACTTTCATATCTTGAGTAAATTATGCCTGCAAGTCATCTTAAGTATAAATTTCTAGACATTAAGGCACTGAAAGATAGGAAAGATGAGATTTCAAGACGAATGTGTCAATATTATCTAGTGAACATTTACAAGGGGAAAAAAAAGTGAGAATGAGGTGTTCAGTTACTGGGAACTATGCTTAAAGCTGCACAGATTTTCATTCAACTCCTGTTTCAGAAGAACAGTGAATTTATATTTTAACACACAAAATTAAAAGTAAATATAGGAGGTAAGGTATAGAATTCCGATCTAAGATAAGGAGCTTAGGACTGAAGTATCATTGAATTGCTGTGAAATCAAAGAAACATGGAAAGCTCTAAGAAATGTATGAATTCTCTATATATGGTATAAACTATACTTTTTTTGTATAAAACATACTTTTTTGTATAAAAAAATCTCATGAGATATAAACCAAAAGATAAGTAGGAAGAGGATGCTTTTTCATCATCCCACTGAGATAATGTTCTCTAACACATATAGATCATCCTTCAGTTACTCCTATTATCTACAGACACTAGCATAATAAGGAGTGTATCAGTGAGTGAGTGAAATTCCCACTATCCAACTAAACCCTAAGTAAAAGACTGTGTGAAAAAGGTCATCTTTCTGCTGGAAATGCAACTGGAGTTTTGATGAGTTGAAATCCAGCCTCTGATGTAGATCCAAAGTCTGGCCTGCAGCTCAGCTTGCTCCTTCCCTACAGTCTGAACTATGTACAGCACATCATAGTGTGTGCCTGTGCTTGGCATAATTAGTAATGACCAGAGATGACCGGACGGATTTTTGTACATGTACGTCTTGAAGAACATTACTGTAGTTTGCTAATTTGTTCCTCACTGATCAATTACAAACAGATTCTGGTTTTAGCTATGGCACTTGTGTTTTAGTGCATGTGTGAAATACTTGGGAAAGAAGTTAGCAAACTTTTTGCTTGAACTTCCTGTTGTTTGTTCTTGGTGACCAGCTTCCGATACTAAACAGTTCTGCCTTTGATCCTTGATCTGGTAACTGAAGCTTCAACAAGGAGACACTGATTCAGACCAAAACGCAAGCAGTTCTATGCACGTTTATGCTGCAAACATGGTAGAATATCTGTTCAAGACAAACAAATAGGTGTTAGTCGGCTTTTCTGCATGTTCCTAGCTATAGTAACTATCTACACATACTTTGGCAGAAATGTCTTTCATGTTTAGAATATAAATAGTTTTCCTGATTTTTTTTTTCCATAAGAGAAAAACATCTCTCCATATAGGGCGTACAAATTAGTATGTTAGAGATGGGAATGTGTCTGGATCCCTAGAAAACAAAGGAGGATGCTTTGACATTCAGAGACAGCACAAAGTGATCTTTTGACCACCTAATTAAGCATACTCAGGTTTTTTATTTTATTTTGCTTCTTGTGCAATTTGTGAATTTGACTTTACAGCTGGCCAAGGTGGATGGCATGACACAGCTTGACAATCTGTGTCAGAACAGTAAGCATATTTCTGAATCATTGCATGGCACAAAAATGTGGACTGCTATAGAGAAAGCAACAGTATTAGTAAAAATACTGGTATAAGTCTCCTTATAAAGACCGTATGTGCAGGTCACAGATAAGAACAGCTATGGAATAATTAAAACCTCATCTTGAGGTTTGTACAAGGATCAAAAGTATTATACTTGTCTCTCTTAGCACAGATACAGGTCATGAGAAGTATCCTGTCTCTTCTCTACTGCACTCATTCCTTCAACATATCAAAGCATATTTGTGGGATAGCCTGATTGGATGCTAAATGTATTGACAAATGTTGACATACTCCTACTCAAGGTGATTTTTCTTCTTTTTCTATAAACTGTTATACAGAAACAAACAAACAAACAAAATCTTTCTGCAGTTATGCCTAGATTGAAAACCATCAATATCTGCAGAACAAATCTCAGAATTTATAAAATGGAGTTATTTAATTTTGAGATTGTTTTTATGTAACTAAAAGACACTGCACACGCAAATGTATTGGCTAGAGATTGTGTAGTTTTCTTGGACAAATGTAAAACCTAGAGTACACAATAGTTGTTGGGGGACACAGTTACAGCAAAGGCTGGTTGAAGTACTTTTACGGAAAATTTGGAGGGCATTTTTTTAACCCTTTCTGATTTCCATCCATGACTGGAAAAATAAAAATAAAAAATATAAAAAGATCTAAAATCCAAACCATGTGACTTGGGGAAATGCCACTGCAGTGTTTCACATGAACTGTAATAGAAGTGTCTCAATTTCCTTCCCCTTCTTTATGGTAGACTTCATGATTGGCAGAAATCTGACATGGTTAATTTTGGCACCTTCTGGACCTTTGTGATTCTTTATATTGACATAAAATGGTAGGAAACTAAAAGAGTCATACTTGGACTCACACTTGGAGTGGGTACATCCAAAATATGTCAGAAGTCACCGTGGTGGCATTTCTGAAATAGGAACACCCTTCGTTGCTTAAAAAGTGGATTTTTTTCATGGGAACAAAGTATAACATATCCAAATTGCTCTTGTTCCATTCACTCATGTAGTCATGCCCATAGATGTTTTAACACTATCCTATTTCAAAAATGTGTTCTCCAAGAAAAAGGAAACTAAATGAGGTTTAAAGGGAAAAGCATGGACAAAAACATGAACTTGTGTCCAGTACATATGCATACATCTCTTTGAGACTGCATCAAAGACCAGTAGCATAATCAATTTAATTGTAGAAATGGACACCGTTGTACATTAACACTACGTACATCCCAAAGGATTTAGTTCACTAAACATTTATATTCATATTTTTTGTCAGGGAGGAAAAGAATGGGAAGGATGGGGTTTGTCTTGAGCATATTGCAGCAATTCTTTTTCCTTTACTAACTAGAGTTCCAATTTAATTGTAAAAGACTAGTTTAACAACACCCATTTTCTAAAAATCTGTTAGCTGGTGTTAATTATGCCTTCTATTAGTTATGACCTGAGTCATGCAACAGCTGTTCTACTATTTCACCCACAAACTGCCCCATAATTACTTGTGTTGTCCTGTTTAGTCTTTTACAATGTCATAACATTAACTTTGCTCAGTCAATGAACAAGATGAAAGACCATGTCTCTTCAAACCGTTTTTCAAAAGCATATACAAGTCAGGCTTTTGTGGTTGTGAAGGAGAAAGCAATATGACCAGTGAACATTACATCTATTACTCTTTGAATATTCTTTTGGTGAATTTTCTTTGTTAATATATATCTTACACTTTATAAATGGAAAACTCTCGGAGTATATTCTGATGAATTCTTGAGTATCAAAACTAATCTGTTGATGAAAAATGCTATCCTATATCCCTTTTGCACCCACTGACTTGAAAAGGAATTGACTTAATTTAAGGTGCATGAGGAAAACATGGCTGAGTCCTCAGAAGTAATTTGCTAAGCTGAAAATAAGTTGGTAGTGAAACATTGGAGAAAAGAACTAAGTGCAGAGAAACCCTACATTTCAAGCTGCTTAGAATGCATATAAATTACCTTTACACTCTGTTTTCCAGGCTTGATTATCTAGAGGCAAATATCACTGCTTTAGCATTCTTCCCAAATTCATCTCCAGGGTTAACCATCCATGTTTAATCATTGCTGATAATGAGATTTGTAAACTTTCAAAAATCCCTTAACTAGAACTCTATGAATAGGTTTGTGCATAAAGCAGACTAGGAGGAATTTGACTTTTTTTTTTAATCTAAAGAGTTAGCAAGAGTTGATTGACTTTTTTTTTTTTTTTGCATGTTGCACTTCTGAAAATTTCAGTATGTAAAGAGCAAGCTTGATATGCCAGAGTGAAATCAATATTCGGTATCTGAATATTCTTTACGTAACACTGATTTCTGCTGTGCAGGTAGTCAGCGCATACATCTATCTGAGGTTTTCTCAGACTGGGGGTTCATGTAACACATGAAGTAAATTAAATCCTCAAACCCTGCAAACTGGCGTTTCCAGATATGTCCTGGTCATCTTACCAAGAAGATCCCAACACTCTACATTTCTAAGATTTCTCCTGGTACAGTGATTCCCAAACTGCCTTAAAAGAGGGCTCCAAAGCAAGCAAACTGAAATAATAAAGGGCAGAATCCAAAACGAAATTCAAAAAGTAAACAGCAGAAAAAAATTACAGTACTAAAAGGAAGGACTTATGAGAGTGGCTGGAACTGCACAGGAAGAATTTGAAATGGATATGGGAAATGAAACAAAGCACTGCAAACATCAGAATGAGGAAATGCCAAGAAATGAGCAGCTGGAAAGGAATATGAGTTAATGGAGCCCTGAATTAACAGCATTGCTTTCCTGGTGCTCTAAGAAAGATGCAACCAAAATGAATATCCCGCACCCTGTCTCATACCTATTTGAGGTTGTACCCACGTGACTCCCAGAAGAAAGAAATGAAGATAACTCTCCCCCAAACCCTCCCAAAAACCCAGCCACAAACTTTGAAAGATTACCTGGGGCAACAAAGTGAACACTTGAACTCTAACAGAAAAAATGTTTGGAGACTCTTCTTCAGTTTTTCTCTGCTTTTTTATGTATTCAGCTAAACACACTTATCTTGAGTAATTTCAGAATTGTTTTCAGTAGCACTAGATCTAGATCAAGTAACACAGGTTACCAGAAATAGCCCTACACTTCTGCAGGTCTTCAGTAGCATTATTCTGTGGCAACGTACATGGAATAAAACCATGTCTGGAAGAATACAGCCAAATCACTGAAACAGGCTCCATTTCAATCATTGTTTCTCTTCTTCTCTTTGAATTTTCAAACTATAGAAAAGAATCCAAACTTTTGAATTTGAATTCACCTGGACCTTGTCAATTCGAAGTGCAAGGCTATGTGGAAGCTGAGTGTCTGCTCTTTTAAGGGTATATGGACAAAGGAGCCATAAACAAGAACAGAGACAAAACTGACCGACACATGTTAAGGGAAGATGTGGTAAGAATGAACCTGGTCATTCACACTCATTGGTATGAATACCTGGTGTGTGAGGATGTTTATTTTGGGGGCAGAATAGGGAAAGGAAAGGGAGGAAGACAAACACAGAGAGACATAAAATCTGACCAGCTAGCATTAACAGAGACAATAGTCAGAAACAAACCTGGTCAGTCAAGGTAACCGATGGGCTATCAAGAAGCTACAGGCAAATCGGAACTTCACAATTGATAAGGATGCAAAACTGAAGGTCCTGGTTGTTGGCGGGGATTGGTGAGAAAATGCTGAGTGCTGAGGCAATGTGCAGGGGAGGGGAGAGCAGGGAGGAACAGAGGGGTAGGCAGAAAGGGATATAAAAGGGGCTGATGATGTGTAAAATGGGGCTGGTCAGTACACTTGTCTGGCTGAGCCCTGTGCCTGATCAGCCCAGTCTGACCTGTCCTCTTAGGCCTTCATATTGAATGTTTTCTCAACTATCTACATAATCTCACTCTCTATGCCATGTATACGTGTGCTGCAAGGACTAACTGCCAGCTACTGGTGAGACCCATATGTGTGTGAGTGAAATTTTGTGCCAGCTACTGGAGTCAGACCTGGGGGGTGCTGATGAACACCTGTATCTTCCCAAAACTGCATGTGTGTGTATGGGGTGTGCTTGCGTTTATGTGTCTGGGATCTGTACGCAGCTCCACTACTTGTTGAACCTGCAAAAAGGAAATTGGCAGCCTGAGCAGGAGGGAGTCTGGGGCTGGGGCCGCTGGAGAAAGCAGAAACTTTTAGCATCCCTTAACACTAAGCTGCACACGTGTATATATGTATAAAATATAACAGGCACACATCCAACCTTGTGATATATAAGCAGTTGATGGGTTGAAAGTGTGAAGGCATACAGTTAATTCTGTGCTCACTTTCTGAAGAATAAAAATATCATTGTTAATCTGAATGCATTGCTCAGCTGGGGACCCTGAAAGCACAGTCCACCTCAAACACTACTTACCTAAAGGAAATACTGACAGCAAGTTAATGAAATTTTGAATTAAGTGTTAAACAATTAATTTTCTATACCTTTATTAATCATTTGTTGTCAAGGAAGAGTGACATAATGCATACCTTTCAAAAGAATGATCATAGAAAGAAACAAATTTATAAATTCTTCAGATAAATCAGAATGGCCAATGTAGTAAGCACATACACCCATTCTCCTCATTATTCAGGAAGTCTGTTCTGACAAAGAAATTAGCTTTATTTTGTCACCTCATTTATCACACAGAGAGAATTAAAAACAAAAAAAAAAACCAAAAAAAAAAAACAAGAGAGAAATACCATACCTTGCCCTAAGCCTTTTTCATCTAACTTCAGATTGTCATTAGAGTTCTACTTTGGTGTCGCTCAGTTTAGTGATCTGTTTCTCCTTTGCAGTTTCTAAACTTAATTACTACAGCTATATCTAAGACACAGAATTCTACCGGAACAAATTCTTCCTTGGTGCGTTTGTTGGGTAACATCATGCTGCCTGTGCAGTAAAATGCCAGTTGCTAGCAGCTTGTGACGTGTGTGTTTTCTCGAGTCAAATTCTTTTCTTTTCCTGAGCTAAAGTTTTAGAATATAAAGGGCAATATTGAAGAATTTCTAAGCTCTGTTCTTAAGTTCTTTGAGCAGAGTCCTTTGTCAAAATAGTTGCAAAACTCTATTACCATTGTCTCATGCTTTAGCCCGAGTTGTTAGATCTGATGCCAGTTGTATAATGTGACAAGACAGGCAAGGCTACCTTTTCTTTTACTTTGTAAAGACCTTGGTTATCCTCTAACTTCCCATGACAATTGTCATGGCAAGCCGCAGCCATGTTCTCCCACTTACGTCCTCATCAATGACAAAAAGAATATTTCTGACTCTGAGGAGATTTTACACTCTCCTGCTGAGGCACCCCATTATCCCTCTCCTCGCGGAGGTCCCAGTCAGCCCTCCTGCCATGGGAGGTGCTGCTCATGCCCAGCTGCGGGCCCAGCACAAGTTATGTGTCACACCAACGTTTCTGAACAAATTGGTTTCTGTCTTCCAGCAGGGGTACGCAATCAGCATGCATGCTAGGGGATGTACAGGAGGCGAGGGCTGTATTTAATCCTTTTGGGTTGGTATTTATTCACTCAGGGAAGACAAAGAGGCTCTCTGCAGGCAGCAGCACAGGCTCCGGCCCAGCACCTTGCCTGGCCTCTAGGTGGCAGCACAGGCAATGCCTGAGAGGCCTGAGCCACCGACCAATCCTATGTTGCGGTTCTTGCTCCCAACCAATCCCCTGCTGTGAGGTGTCCCTGCAGGGCGGGACCCTGCTGGGCCTTGCGCTGCAGCAGAGCCGGGCTCCTGGCAGAGCGGTGCGAGCTCTGCTGTGCTCTGACAGGTTGCAAAGCCATCAGCAGGCAGAGCTAAAATAGCTGCTTCTTTGATTTTTTTTTCCCTGATTTGAGCTGTTCTGTTTTCCTGTTTGTCCCCCTTGATACATGCCCAGCGTCTGTCCTGCCACCTCTGTCAGCAGTCGGTCAGGAGAGGAGGCTGCACAGGCTGGGTGGAGGGCACGTAAGTGCCGGCAGCTCTGTCTTCCCATGTCTTGGGATGCTCCTCGGAGCCCTCGTCTATTTCTCTGTGCTCTTCTTGCAAGGTGTTTTACCTCCTCCCGCTCCGTAATCCATCACTCTGTGTGCATGGCCTGTGGCTGATTCATTTAAAATGTCACTGGGTAGCACTGTGGCTTGTATAACAATGTGGGTGATAAATGGGAAGTTTATCCCCAGAGCCTTTTCGTCTAGATTTATAGGCACTTTACATCTAGAAGGTAAGGGTTGACTCCCACCCCTCCCTGGTGCTTCCTCCTCCACCTTCCTCCCCAGGTCTCGTAGCTCTGGGAGCAGCAGATGGTGGAGGGCAGGTGGGAGGGAAGGGCCTGCGTGGTGGGGGCGGCTGCTGCCACCATAGAAGCAGGTGTAACTGGCTGTCTTCCCTTCAGCCAGTCCACTCTCAGACCTAGGGAGGGCCAGGGCCGTACTCAGTGGAGAGAATGGCTTGCCCATTCTGGTAGAGCGATGAGGAACAATGAGTCTTGGACGTAGAGTCTCAGGTCTATCAATTCAGGGCTATGAAGATGATTAGGGGACTGGAACGTCTTTCTTATGGGGAAAGGCTGAGGGACTTGGGTCTTTTTAGTCTGGAGAAGAGAAGACTGAGGGGGCATCTTACCAATGCTCATAAATACTTAAAGGGAGGGTGCTGGGAGGATGGCACCAGTCTTTTTTCAGTGGTGCCCAGTGACAGGACAAGAGGTAAGAGGCACAAACTTGACCATAGGAAGTTCCACCTGAACATGAGGAGGAACTTCTTTCCTTTGAGGGTGGCAGAGCACTGGAACAGGCTGCCCAGAGAACTGCTGGAGTCTCCAACGCTGGAGACATTCCAAACCCACCTGGATGCCATCCTGTGCAACCTGTTGTAGGTGAACCTGCTCTGGCTACAGGGTTGGACTAGATGATCTCCAGAGGTCCCTTCTAACCCCTGTGATTCTGTGAATTTCAAGATGTAGGGAACTACACGGGGCAGGGGTGGGAGGGTAGTGAGGAGCAGGGAGGGAGACTGCAGTCACAACAGTCTGGTCGCTGCCCTGAGTGCTGTTTTCATATTCTGGGCCTCCACAACTAGATAATCCATGGGTTATTTGAATGCATTTGCAGAGACAACAGTGCTTTTACAGGTGCTGTTTAAGGGCCAAGCTATACCTATGAAAATACAGTTGCTGGGTCTACTTTAATGCAATTCATCCTTTGAAGAACGGTTCCAAAGTGATTTCTGCTTGCAATCTAACTGTTTCTACCTCTTGAATTAATCCAACTCATTTGATCATTTGCTGTTGCCTTTTTGGTCTGTTCTTGTTACCTCCACTGATTATTCTCATCTCTGTGCTTCTGTAAACTTTTCCCCAATCCCAAATTGGATCTTAAGTATACTTTTCTTCTAATTCATCATGTTAGTTTTTCTCTTAATCACATCCTTCTATTACTTCTTTCATTTCCTTCCATCTCTCTCATCCTTTTACTTGTCCTCTCTTTTTCTGCTGCTACTTATTCTACTTACATTTCTCTCTCCTGCTTGCTTTTCTGATGCATAAAAACCTTCCTCTACTTTTCCTGCTGTTGGTGGTACTTATTTGTCTTGATCTGCTCTTCTTCCTTCCCAAACTTTTCTCACCTGCCAGTTACTATCCTCTGTTTCAGAATTAAGTCACCCCTGCAACTTCCTCCTGTTCTCTTGCACCTCAGGAATGTCTGCTCACTCTCAAAATGTCATAAACTTATGACATTTAGCTTGGTGTCTTCCTCTCTTCTTTTTGCAGCCTCTCCTTTGTGCAGATCCTGCTCTTCCCCTACTTTGCTTCTTCTGGACT
The DNA here is from genome assembly GCA_008921705.1 of Burhinus oedicnemus. NCBI lineage: Eukaryota > Metazoa > Chordata > Aves > Charadriiformes > Burhinidae > Burhinus > Burhinus oedicnemus. Next base: position 576,496 of record VFFE01006972.1, on the reverse strand, counting down.
CTCCCGTATGTCTGTATTTTCAAACTGTAGCAGCTGAAAACTCGTATGGGTTTTTTTCCACTCATTTATAATTAACTAGAAGAATGTCATATTTTCTGCTTGCCATGCAATTGCATTCAGAATCAGTAGATATAGCAGAATTGCTTAGAATTAGCACCTCTACAGGTTCCTAACAGAAATGTCATGGTCTCTGCACTGGCTTTCTAATTCAAATTTAATTGTTCCTTTATAAAGCCCTTAATAGAATGAGTCCAGGCTTCCTTTCCTTTACAGTTGTTTATCTTCCCAGCAGCTAACATTACCTAAAGCAAGATTACATTAACTTTGATACTTATATACAGGGTGATATCAGGGGGCAAAAGTAATGTTTTTTAGTCTGCTACAGGTAGACGTCCTATGCAGGGTAAAAGGCCCATCTGTTTATCCAGAGCTTTATTTTACTAAGGATTTAGGCAGAGTATTTTGTATCTTTTTTTTAAAAAACTTTTACAACTAGGACTAACTTTCTAAAATATTGTGGCATTGTACTGATATAAAATTATGTAAATTATGTTCCCCTGTATCCACATGACAGTAAAAGGTGTTTTATTTTAAGAAGCTGAGGATGGGGAAGCGAATTACTGGCATGACAATTAGTTTGGATATTGTATTTTATTCCTTATGGATGACATTAAATTAAAATTTAATTATAAATTACATGTGTAAACACTTCAATGCTAGTAAAATGCTTTATTAAAATGTATGCATTGAAACATGAGTTTCTCACTATTTTAATTTTTATGTTTGGTAATATGTACTACAGATTTTTGTACGTGATTTTTATATTTGTTGTACATATATTTATGCACACCTGTATAAATAGGTTAGATTTCATTATATGGGTTTATGTATGTGTATTTACATATGTGTCTTTTTATACTTTTGGGTTGAATTTCTCTCATGGAAAGGACAGAAAATCAGGCCTGTGATCCTTATTTCTCTTCTTTGATAGTAGTAGAATTTTGTCTTTCATTTGTTCCCTCCATTTTCTCCTAGCACTATCAAATAATGACATCCATGGATCATCCTATTGGTGGATTGAGGGGAGGAAGGCTCTGCAGAGAGATCTGGACAGGCTGGATCGATGGGCTGAAGCCAACTGCATGAGGTTTAACAAGGCCAAGTACCAGGTCCTGCACTTGGGTCACAACAACCCCAGGCAATGCTACAGGCTTGGGGAGGAGTGGCTGGAAAGCTGCCTGGCAGAAAAGGACCTGGGGGTCCTGGTGGACAGTCGGCTGAACATGAGCCAGCAGTGCGCCCAGGTAGCCAAGGCGGCCAATGGCATCTTGGCCTGTATCAAGAATAGTGTGGCCAGCAGGAGGAGGGAAGTGGTTGTGCCCCTGTACTCAGCGCTGGTGAGGCTGCAGCTTGAGTACTGTATTCAGTTTTGGGCGCCACAGTCTAGGAGGGACATTGAGGTGCTGGAGGGTGTCCAGAGAGGGGCAACAAAGCTGGTGAGGGATCTGGAGAACATGTCTTATGAGGAACGGCTGAAGGAATTAGGATTGTTTAGTCTGGAGAAGAGAAGGCTGAGGGGGATACCTTATTGCTCTCTACAGCTACCTGAAAGGAAGTTGTAGTGAGATGGGAGCTGATCTCTTCTCCCAAGTAACTAGCGATAGGACAAGAGGAAACGGGTTCAAGTCGCGCCAGGGGAGGTTTAGGCTGGACATTAGGACAAAATTTGTCACTGAAAGATTTATCAAACATTGGAAGAGGCTGCCCAGGGAGGTGGTTGAGTCACCATCCCTAGATGTGTTTAAAAGTTGTGTAGATGTGGTGCTTAGAGACATGGTTTAGTGGCAGACCTGGTAGAGTAGGGTCAATGGTTGGACTAGATGATCTCAAAGGTCTTTTGCAACCTAAACAATTCTATGATTCTATGATTCTAAGATTTAAAGTTCTATGTTTGAGTACTGGAAAATAGTATTTTCTAGAATAAACAGGTTTTGTGTTGCAGTTTCCTCTTTTAATATTTTAAAATTATAGGGATAAAATATTAATATTTTCAATGATTCTGGATTTTTTTCATGTGGCATTCATAACTATAGGGCTTCATGCACTGGAAATGCATTTCTGATGACAGATTGTTCTTCATTCTATGTAAAACACATACTGAGATCCAACAGTTGGATGAGGGAGCTAACCAAATGCAGACTAGAAATAAGGGACATCTTTTTTAAAAAAAAACCAACTACGTTAATTATTCATTGGAAGAATTCAGCTACATGTAGGGTAACTTTTCTGTCAACTGTTGTTTAAATCAAAAATAGTGTGTTGCCTCTAAAGGTTCATCTCTCTCTCTTGACTGAAGAGACAGCAAGGCTACTAAGTGTCTCTAAGTGTCCTAAGTTAAGTAAAATAAATCACAAACTATGATTATTCACTTAAAGAATAAGATATTCTTCAAGTGTTATACTCAAGACCAAATTTAGTGCCTTAAATTCATCATCCACTAGACATAAAACAGAAAGTAATTTATGGTCTGGACTTTAGAGATATTTCTCATGTTGAAGAACATCTGTACAAATTCTCAGACATAGTTCCATGGGTCTGTTCTAGTGGTTACCACTTCACCAATATGACTAAGAGCTTCGTGGTCTACCCTAAAGTTATTTAAAACATCTTAAAACTCCACTCCTTAACTTTTCACTATAATCTATAAGTAGTTTTTCTTGCTGTCCCATGGTGCTCTTTTTAACCAAGATCATAATTCACATTCTCATTGGCGAAACAGATAGCAATCTGAAGAAGAGCTTAGCAATTTTGTCTAAATTCCAAAGCATTGTATGGAGGATTTGCAGAGGCTCCAGAGAGAGCCTCTTATCTTTCTCCACTATTGTTAAACTTCAAATTTGCATGATAAAAAATATAAGTAAGGAAAAAATAAAAGCCCCTTTGGTCTCAATGTGGAAGCAACACCAATGGAAAAACAACCCAGAAAAAAACAAATTCACACAAAAAAGAGAAGGAAAAAAAGTACTAAGGAAAGAGATTACATACACATCAATGCATAACCTAAGAAGCTGATGGAATATACCAACAAACAAAAACTATCTTACAATGGCAGTATATCCCACAAAGGAAATAAATCGTTATCTGTTTTCATTTGGTGTTCAATGAGGAAACAATTCATTTGTGGAACTATTTCTAATCAGACAACCTCTAACAAAACCTTTCGTCTCCTTTCACCTATTTGGTGTACAAAGATTGATCTGTTCTGCATTCTGAAACTCCTACCAGAGAGAAATTATTTTCAGCACTGGCTGGCACTGGGCTATGTTGAAAATTATCTGGGAGCAAACCCTGGCTAATGAAAGGAACTTAGAAGTCATCATGACAATCAATAAGTGACTCCAAAAAAGTGGAAATAAATTATAAAACAGAAGTAATAATGAAAGACAGGAGAAACGATGGAGACAATAGCTAATCTGTGTCGTAAGTTAGTGTGCTGAATCACAGAATCACAGAATCACAGGGGTTAGAAGGGACCTCTGGAGATCATCTAGTCCAACCCTGTAGCCAGAGCAGGTTCACCTACAACAGGTTGCACAGGATGGCATCCAGGTGGGTTTGGAATGTCTCCAGCGTTGGAGACTCCAGCAGTTCTCTGGGCAGCCTGTTCCAGTGCTCTGCCACCCTCAAAGGAAAGAAGTTCCTCCTCATGTTCAGGTGGAACTTCCTATGGTCAAGTTTGTGCTCATTACCTCTTGTCCTGTCACTGGGCACCACTGAAAAAAGACTGGTGCCATCCTCCCAGCACCCTCCCTTTAAGTATTTATGAGCATTGGTAAGATGCCCCCTCAGTCTTCTCTTCTCCAGACTAAAAAGACCCAAGTCCCTCGGCCTTTCCTCATAAGAAAGATGTTCCAGCCCCCTAATCATCTTTGTAGCCTTCTGCTGTACCCTCTCCAGCAGTTCCCTGTCCTTGAACCAGGGAGCCCAGAACTGGACACAGGACTCCAGATGCGGCCTCACCAGGGCAGAGTAGAGGGGGAGGATAACCTCCCGCAACCTGCTGGCCACACTTCTCTTGATGCACCCCAGGATGCCATTGGCCTTGGCCACAAGGGCACATTGATGGCTCATGGTCATCTTGTTGTCCACCAGGATTCCCAGGTCCCTTTCCACAGAGCTGCTTTCCAGCAGGTCAGTCGCTGACCTGTACTGGTGCATGGGGTTATTCCTCCCCAGGTGCAGTACCCTACACTTGCCCTTGTTGAACTTCATGAGGTTTCTCTCTGCCCAACTCTCCAGTTGCTCTCCTCTCTGCCCTCTTTCTGCCCCCCCCCATCTGTTTGATATGTGGTATTAGAAGTTCATTCAAGGAACAGAAAACAAGTTTCTCAGTATTTTTATTGTCTGTTCTTTTTCTTTACTTGGTGGTAATGTGTAAAACACAGGGACAGGTACACACTTAATTCTGTATGGAATTTAGTCCAAGAAGAGGGCTGGTGGCCCTTGCCCCTAAGGTTTTATGACGTAATTATACACATGGCACAACACAGCTGGAAGAAAAAATGAGGAAAAGATATGGAAACAACAATATCATAGAGAGCTGAGAATTCTCAGAGTTATCCTTCTTCGGACATCCGAATGTAGTATGGTTTTGAAGTGCATTGAAATTCCTATTTGGACAACTTAGCAGAGCCAAATACGAAGGAGGATAGAAGGAGAATGAGTCAAGGGAGGCATTTGTATCTGGGATGCAGATGTGTATCTGACACCGAACTGGGATGCAGCAGAAGTACATAACCATATTCAGGAACTTGGAAGCTCTATTGTGATGTATACCTAGCCATAGATAATGCTGTCTGAGGGCAACATGGCAGAAGTGAATCCTGTGGATGTGATGAGGAAATAAACACAAGTGGTTTTACACAGTAGCAAGGCCATGGCAAGTTGTGTGAATGAAAATGAGAAGGCACATTTGAGCCAACTAACCAACAAAAGCTGAGGCTGCTGCCTTTGGCAGAATGCATATGGAGCAGAAGTGGAGGGAAAGATGTGCTGAAAGACAAGAGGAAATGAGGAGGAGCTACATGGGTAATTTTTTTTTTCTTGTCCCTGTTGTCTTTGTTGTTTCTGCTGAGAAGGATGGCCTCAAACACCTAAGTTCGGATTTAGGCTTGTCTTCACATGACTCCTCAGCATATTAGACATCATCAGAATATGTTTAATCCATGCCAAAAACATTTGGCCTTGGTCAATTTAATTCTCAATTGTATTGGAGATAGCGGTGCCCATTTTTGCATGATACCTTAGTGTATACATCAGTCACTCCAGAGCTGATTCGCGTGCTGTCTTAGGGGACAGTGGGTCAAATTTGTGACATTCACCTGGTGTTTAGAATCCTCTATGAGTAGATACGAGCAGAGAGCTCAAAGCCCTCAGGCTAATAAGGGCCTAGATTTGGGGCTGGCTCTTTTTTTGATAAGCAATCTAACTACTGGGAAATTGTATAAAAGAAAAGGATTGCTGTTGAAGACAAAACAGAAAACCAAGATCCTCCCACTGGAGTATTATTCCTATTTAAATTTTCATGCTAATTTCAGTAAGGCTTGCATTGTGTTGCTGCGTATTGTTAAACAACAACTGTATCCCGCTGAAGAGATGGCTGTAGTTCAGTAATGCATGAAGGCGTTCCTAGGTATTGTATGCCATTTGAATGATCCATATAGCGTGCTAAGAAAGTGTATTGAAATCCATTTCCATGACAGGTGCTAGACAAAAGAATAACCTCTGTAATGCAATTAGAGTTTCTACCAGATTAAATGTGCTGTATGAAAGTAAACCCTGATTTTGGAGTTTTTATTCCGATTATTAGTGCTTGGTGTAGTACTTAATGATGCTTCTGATTGAATAGCAAAGGTATTCATGCATAGTTTTACTGAAAGGTAAATTTTATATTTATCAAATTGTTTTATGAGGCAGCAAGGAAGGAAAACTGATGAGTTTTTAACAGTATTTATGTCTAAAAATGTTACATTCAGATGTCAAGACCCCCTGCAGCCAAATAATTTAAATGCTACACATGCCATTTTTAGGACAAGTCCTTACCAGTGCCATCTCAAATAAAACTGTGACAGGCGGCCAAGTAATTAAAAAAAAAGTGGTAGTTCTGAGCCCTCATATTACAGAGTTCACTTCATTTTACCTCTCAGATTTTCCCTTTACACAGATGGTTTAATTTTACCCCTCAAAGTTTTACCTCTGGAAGGTATTTTTATTTATTTTCTACAAGCGCACCTTCAGGCAATAACAGCAGGGGGGCAAATCCTTTATTTTACGCTGTCAAAACCGATACGCTGTGAGTCATTCACATCACTTTCTGAAGTGCCAGTCAACGGCTTCATGTTCGGAGCAGTGTGAACCACTAACAGAGTCAGAAAAAGCAGTCTCGGTACTGGTAGCACCAGAGTGGGTGTCAGTATGGAAAGAAAAAAGGAGAGGAGAGGAGAGGAGAGGAGAGGAGAAGAGAGGAGAGGAGAGGAGAGGAGAGGAGAGGAGCTGTCTCGT
>VFFE01006972.1:407900-569677 GCA_008921705.1 Burhinus oedicnemus | reverse complement strand
GGAAGAGAGAAAGGAAGAGAGAAAGGAAAAGAGAAAGGAAAAGAGAAAGGAAAAGAGAAAGGAAAAGAGAAAGGAAAAGAGAAGAGAAGAGAAGAGAAGAGAAGAGAAGAGAAGAGAAGAGAAGAGAAGAGAAGAGAAGAAAAGAAAAGAAAAGAAAAGAAAAGAAAAGAAAAGAAAAGAAAAGAAAAGAAAAGAAAAGAAAAGAAAAGAAAAGAAAAGAAAAGAAAAGAACCAGTCTTTTTTTGTTGCTGCTGTTGAAAGTTTTCTAATGAAAGGAGATGAATCAGGAACTTTGTAATAACATGTGCCTGGCCACTTAGCTGTAGCAGCAGATCTGGAATGAAGCTTACTCAGCACAAGCTTTCGACCTTTCAGACCTTATGTATCATTTCTCAACTACTGAGCTTCTCACATTTGTACAAAATAGAAGTAGGAATAAAAAAATCAATTTTTTTTAACAATTTGAGTCCAAAAAGAATACACATATTCACCCATTAGACTTCTAGAAGAAAGTTGGCACATGGTCTGACTTTTTGCCCACAAAGACAAAGTATTTGTCTTCAGAGCCATCAATTTTAGAGACTGATACTCCTTCATCCTTTTTTTTTAAAAGAGTTCAGCTCAAAGCAGCAAACAAGAGAAACTGAAAGAGCAAACATTAAATAATGAGCCTGTAAAGGGAATATCTGCCAAATTCTTCCACTGCGTGCTGGAAGGCTGCTGAAACCTGAAACTGCCATTATTTTCCATGCAGAGAAGCAACTCTTCAGGTCTTCTGACAATGCAGAGGCCTCAAGACAACATTTCTGAAACTGTTACAGCAAAGTCTTGTAACCATAATAAATGTGTTCAATTTTTATTTTTCTTTAAGGGCTGAAAAAAACCAACTTGCTTTACTAGAAGGGAGTACTGAGAGGTGCTGAAAAACTTCTTCCAACTGCCTGTTTTCTGAGAAATGTAACCTTCCTAAATCCTACCTTCAGGTTGAAGCTGACAGGAAAATCTGTGGAAAATTTACCATTTTATCTAGGGAGCTGCAGCAGTTCAGTGGAATATAATATTTTTCTATATGAATTTACAGCACACCAGCCATCAGAGATAGATAACTTGGTACAAGTCCAGCAAGCTCGATTATTCAGAGTGTCTGAAGTATGAGAGGACGACATGCAAGACAAGCACAGATGTTGTTCTTTAAGTGACTTATGCCGACATGGTTTGCTTTCTTACTTTGAGTGCTGAATCAGGGAGACAACTTCCAGGTCCCAGCTGTAGGAGTTTTAGAAGGTGGGTTAATGGAAGAGTTCACATGTCTCACAGTTACAGACTATTAGCCTGGGATTGAAAGTTTTCATTGGTCAAACCAGCTATTTGCAAAAGTGAAAGAAAAAAAGCAGCTGAGATGAAAAGTACAATATTTTTCTATCCTGTGTTACAGAAATTGGTGTGGCCACTGTGATACTATCTGAATAAAGTATTTGGGATGAGGTGAAATGTTGACCTAAAAATTTTCTTTGCAATTTAACCCATGTTGTGGCAGAGATCTCCTTGGCTTAGTTATAAGCTGCAAAAGTCTGCTTTTATAAACCAGTCTGTAGGATTTGGTCCTTCCTCTGCTATTGGAAGAGTCAAAACAATTCAGATTTAATATCTTTCAGTCAAATCTTGGCTACTATGATGCGTAAGAATGCTGAATATTTTTTTTTAAGTATTAACACAAAGGAAGAATAGAAGGAACTACAGAAAAACAACAGAAGCTACTTTTGTATAGAATAGCAGAAGCTTTATTGCATACATGTAGACATTAAACTGTTTTTATTTCTTTACATTTCTAGACTGCTGTACACTTGGTAAAAAAAAAAAATCTTCCCTAGTCATAATTTTCTGGGGAAAGAAGTGCTGGAATGCTTTAAGCTGAAACCTTGTTTGGCAGTCAGATCAGAAATGCTATTTTAATAATGTTTTACAAATGAGTGATCAAAACAGTCATTCTAGACTTCCATCAAATTAGCCCTTCTCTTCTAGTTCATTTGGTATTGAATGACATTAAAATATATTTTGAGCTTAAATGTTTGTACTGACATAAATAGACCTTTATATGATGTATAAAGGTGTAAAAGAGACATATAGTGTGCAAACATTCCAAATCCTCAAATGACTTCAATTTGAGTTGCTCAGAAAATACCAGGTTAATTATTTTGTTTCTAGGAAATAATTCATATTACAGAAAAATAATCAGCTCTTTATAGACAGTGTTCTTACTGGTCAAAAGTCCTGCTGAAATTAGGTTATACCACATTCAGGAAAAGTGATAACAGTGTAGCCATTGCTGTGACTTTAATAAAAATCAGACACGCTGGCACCAACTGAATCAATCATCGTTACTCAGGAAAACAGCCAATACATTTCAAACCTATTGGAGACAATGGTGCTTAAGCACATGGTTATCTTCTTTCCTACTAGAGATCTGTGTTATATCCTAATTTATTCTTTGATTACAATTTTATCATACCCTCAGGAAAAAATACTAGTTAAAATTAAGATTTCCTCTTAATGTGAGTATAGCTCTCACTCAATATACGTTATTGCTTTGTCAGTAATTTTAGAGGATAACGATGAATCAGGTTGAAGAAATGGGATTACAGAAGATGAGCGTACCAGGTTAGAGAGGAATCATTTGAAATTATATACTTGAAGATTCTGTGATAATGGTAATAAGAAGGAAGATTTGTTTGGATAAAGATTCTGGTATCATCTGTAAATGGTGATGCCTTGACATTTGGTACATTTATAATTGGCCTGGAGAGGAAATGTGGATATTGGAAGCAAATCTACATTGTCTGTAGGTTGAATTGAAGTTCTTATTTTACTCCCAATTTTTATTTAGCTTGTTAGAGTTAAGAATTATTCTTCAAGAATTCCTCAAGAACAATTTACTTGAAGAACTAATAAATATGGATAAACAACCTTACATTAACTAAGGGAGATGGGGAAATAGTTTACCTCACCCATTTTACTGTTGCATAAATGAAGAACTGAGGCCAGCTCACTTATCTCTTGTTCTGAAGTGGGTGGCATTCTTAATTTTCAACGTTTCTGAGCTTTTTGGTTCAGGAAGCCACAAAATGTTTGCTAGCTTCAAAATGAAAACCTCTGAGGACTTGCTTGTGCAATGATTAATTGCAGGGTAAATACAGGTCTGTATGTTGCTTACAGATACGGTGTTTGTTTCTAAATAACTGAAGAATGCTAAAATCCATATAGTTTCAATAAGGTCATCTGTCATACAGTGCCAAAGTGTCCCATCCTTTATTTGAACATTTGATTGCTTTGTTCTTCCTAAATTAGAGTCCTTGATTATAATAATTGATTGTGATAATACAGATACTAAGTGAACCAATCCTAGTCATTGTTCTATTTAACCATCTTGTTTGAATGCCAGGAATGCAAGGTAAGTCATCTAGTTAAGTGGAAGTTTGATAACCTAATGTAACATCTTTGACATCAGAGATCAGATAAAATCTTTTGTGTGTCATTGGCTCACCGTAGTCTGCTTGGGCAGATGGTGTTGGTTTTATAAGACAGACATACTTTGCCTGGAGAGTTTCAGAGAAATATGGGCATTATTTTCAAACTCCAGTAAAGGAGAAAGGTGTCATTTCACTGACAGCCCCAGAGAATATTTCCCTGCTACTTCATGCTTGACAGATGCCAGGAACAGATTGATGTGTAGAGAAAGGCAAGGTACAAGGAAACCGTACATTAAAACTCATTAACTTTAGATAGGAAAACTCTGTTGGGAGCAACTCTAGAGCATTTTTTGATGTACAGTGAATGTTTAACATTCTAAATATATGTGCTTTTTAATGTGTTGGGACTGCATTTACATATTTGGTGTAAATCTGAATGAAAATGAAAACAGTGACAAGATAAACACAAGAGAAAATGCAGCAGTAAAATGAATCATTAAGGAAAATACAAGAGATATTTTTCATCCTCCTAATTCTTGATCCACAAGAAGCTATAAGTGTGGTATTTGGAGTAGGTCAATTGAATTTCCAGTATTAATTTTCACAGAAGGAATCATTCACTCTTGTTTATAACATAACTCTTGTTTATAAAATCAGATCTGCTTCTCAGTTCAGCCAAACCCTTATGCATAGCCTTAATTTTACCACAAAACAAAAGGAGATGGAACCTTATTATCTTACTTACCACAGAAGCTAGTTCTGTGGTCAACCAGTCCATATGTGTTGCCTTTCATCCCATTGACTCCTCACAGAAGCGCTAAATTCCCATATTAAATTTTATGATTTATTTGAATTTTTTGTTAATTTTTTTAAATTAGCTGAAAGAAGAGTACTATAAGATAAATAAAGCACTGGATAATGAACATAGAAGCATTACATTTTTCATATGGAATTAAAATTGCAATAATTACATGTACATAACTATAATTACTTAATTACAAGTAATTAATTACAATCACTATTCCTGACCATTGAATGGGGTATGGATTTCAGAAGGTGTTTTTAGAGGATCTTGTATTTAGAAACAGCACAGATTCACAAGGGAAGGAAGATGTATGTGCATGTGAATTACATAGGCAGCCTTAATTTTGGTAGTTCTTCATTTGAGCACTTGACTTTTCAACCTTAATATTCTTTTAAGGTACATCTCGTTAGGAATTTAATTTATATAATTCCTGTTTTGATGTAAACAAATTTGATGGTAATTTTGTAGGTGAAAACAAATTTTAAAAACTAAACAGTATAGCTGAAAGGAATGTTTGTAAGAAATTCTGTTTTCAGTGCAAATGGGACAGTGTTCAGTGAACTGAAAATGGAAAATGCAAATAAACAATGGCATGCTCTTAATGTGTGAATATCTACTTATTCTATATCTTCATGTTAAGTTTGAAAAGGTTTCTTTTAGACAGGTAGAACTTAATTGTTTTATTAGAGATATGTAGGTACTAAATAATTGAAATAGTCATGCATAATTCAAATAATTGCTTCCAGTAGATACATAGTCTGATAAATATCTGACAGAAATGTAGATTGAATACTTTTCCCTGATATGAGGATTTTTTTTTATTTTAAATTCATGGAACGTTGTGTTAATATGCATAACGGCATAACTGTCACAGCAGGTTACAGGTGATGACTTGGACTCTGATGCTACCTGATGCGAAATGACCCATCTCTTACTTCAGCTTGCAGGCTGCAGCTAATGGCATTCAAATCTATAAATATTGTGCAATTATAAAGATGAAGAGAAGCTATCTTGAAATGCAGTAGCCAATTAATACTTATTTTTCATTGTAATAAATGCAGATGCCTGGGTTAGATACTGTGAAGGTCTGCTACAGTGGTTTACCAAGAGCTACTTTCTGTTTCTGAATGAGATTGTGCATGGCCATCAAAAGAACAGTGTTTGAATTACTTCTTGGAGTGCATTGAACAACACTGGCAATATCTGTTACATGTGGTTTGTTTTCTTTCTCTCTCACACATCCTCTCCCTGGGAAGAGAAACTGAATAGGCAGGATAAAAATGCATTTGGTAAGATATACTGTTCTGTCTTAAATGCATTCACTATATTTATGACAGAAAAGGAAAGATCCTGCATTTGAGATAGTATATTATTTGGTTTAAGGAGGCCTCAGTTTCTGTGGCAGTTCACAGTCAGTCTCAGACTGCCACCCTTCCCTCAGAAAGATCCTTCTCCCATGTGGTAAATCTTTACTCTGTGGTGAAAATTTTTCCATTGTTAGGGTTTAGAACTGGACCACAGTCTTTCAGCTACACAGGACAGACAGCATTAGAGCATCTTGGGTAAGAAGATTCCAGGTTATTTATGGATGACAAATGCTTAAAAATAAAGACCTCTATCTTCTGGTGGTTCCGCATCTCTACTACCTCATGCTAGACCTTCTCCAGTTTCATCAGTCTGCAAGGCCCTCTTTTCCATTGACATACCTTTCAAACACCATCTCTACCCTCTTGATGACCTTTTTTTTTTTAATGTATCAGACTAAGAGATACCTTTTTCTTCTTCCTAACATACAGAGACACAGCAAGAAAAATAAGGCTCATTGTTTCTGAAGTCTCTTATTTTTAGTCCTGAATGAGGAGGGGGAGGCAGAGGAGAGAAAGAGGAAGCTATGGAAGGGGTAGAAAACAGGTGGGTTTTTTCAGAACTGAAAGCCCTAACAAAATTTTGTGAAATTGCCTGGGGGGTTGTTTCAAGATATAGAGAAGAATTGACTAGTAGGATAAATACAGGACTAGATATCCAACAGAAGAGTTTAGGAAATGTAAAGATTTGCATTTCCTTGGTGCATTATTGATAAAGACATCTATTTACTGTGTATGTGAGCATAAGTAGGAAAAACCACAAATCGTGAAAGTTCACAGGCCATGGGAAAATTCTACCATGGCTTTGCAGATCTAAGTATTCCAGATAGAATTGTAATCATTAGCTAAATTTGGATTGCTTAAATGATGGAGGCAAGATTTCAGTCACTTTTGAAACCTGTTCATCCCTACATTTTTGAAACTGAAGAAGTAAACATGAACCAGAGGTGCTGAAGCAATTTCTTCTATACTCTATTCAGTTTACACTTCATTATCCACATCTCTTGCCTAGGCATGTAGATACTTTTTTTTTTTCTAGGAAATCCTGAGAACTGTATTAGGTTTTGGATGCAGTTGTTCTCAGGAAACTCAGAGAAGATAACTAATTTGTAGCAACCCAGTCTCCTATAATACTGTTGGACAGAGTGGGAAGTAGATGTGTAGCAAATGAAATTCAGAAGGTTCTTAAGGTCTCTTTACAAAGTATTTATTTTTTTAAGCATAATTACAGTTGTATTTAATGAAGTAGCAGAACTGTAAAGCTGTCAGGAAATGCTGTGGCAACAACATTTCTTGAAGGAGCATATTAAATAGTAATGATGTCAAACATCTGAAAGAGTGAGCAGACCTTGCATGCATAGTTTTCTAGTCATAGGAAATTTAAAAGGGGTTGGAATGTTGCCAGTTGACTGACTATAGGGAAAAAAAGAGACCCATAATAAGCAACAGTTGTAGTTACAATATTTGCTGAAACCAACACACATTAAATAATAATGAAAGCAACCATCTAAAAATGCTGGCAGGCTATATGCAACAGCTGAGCTGAAGAATCTGCAAAAAGGATTAAAAAAAAAAAAGGAACTGGTATATAGCCAATGTGCTGCCAAAGAATAAAATACTCCATTGGAGATTAAATGGTGAGATCAATTTCAGACAAGCATTTATAAAGTAAAAAATGTGAAAGGAAAAGGGTTAATTCTTAGGTTGTCTAAATGACAAAATCTTCACAGGTAACATGATGTCTTCAAAGAACAACTTATTTAAGTAGAATTCTAAAGCTTTTTATTTTCATAGAATGGTAGAATCATAGAATGATTTGGAAGGGACCTCAAAGATCATCTAGTTCCAACCTGTCCCATGGGCAGGGACACCTTCCGTTACACCAGGTTACTCAAAGTCCCATCCAACCTGGCCTTGAACACCTCCAGGGATGGGGCCTTCCAGCTTCTCTGGGCAACCTGTTCCAGTGTCTCACCACCCTCACAGTAAAGAATTTCTTCCTAATGTCTAATCTAAATCTACCCATTTTAAAACTGTTACCCCTCGTCCTATTGCTACACTCCCTGAAAAAGAGTCCCTCTCCACCTTTTCTACAGGTCACCTTTAAGTACTGGAAGGGTCCCTGGAGCCTTCTCTTCTCCATGCTGAGCAACTCCAACAATCTCAGCCTGTCCTCATAACAGAGGTGCTTCAGCTCTCTGATCATCTTCATGGCCCTCCTCTGGACTCTCTCCAACAGGTCCTTCTTATATCAGGGGCCCCAGAGCTGGACACAGTACTCCAGGTGGGGTCTCACGAGAGCAGAGAAGAGGGGCAGAATCACCTCCCTCGACTTGTTGGCAACACTTCTTTTGATGCAGCCCAGGATGCGGTTCACTTTCTGGGCTTCAAGCACACATTGCTGGCTCGTATTGAGCTTCTTATCAAGCAACACCCCCAAGTCCTTCTCCTCAGGGCTGCTCTCAATCCATTTTCTGCTCAGCCTGTATTTGTGCATGGGATTTCCCCAACTCACATGCAAGACCTTGCACTTGGCCTTCTTGAACTTCATGAGGTTTTCACGGGCGCACCTCTCAAGGCTGTCCACATCACTCCGGATGACATCCCTTCCCTCCAGTGTGTCGACCACTCCACACAGCTTGGTATCATCGGCAGACATGCTGAGGGTACACTCAATCACACTGCCCGTGTCACTCACAAAGGTGTTAAACAGCGCCAGTCCCAGTACCGACCCCTGAGGAATGCCACTGATCACTGGTCTCCACTTGGACATCAAGCCGTTGACCTCAACTATTTGAGTGCAGCCATCCTGCCAATCCTTATCCACCAAGTGGTCCATCCATCAAATCTATGTCTCTGCCATTTAGAGACAAGGATGTCATGCGGGACAGTGTCAAATACCTTGCACAAGTCCAGGAGACATCAGTCACTCTCCCCTTATCCACCAATGCTGTAATGCTGCCGTTGTAGAAGGCCACCAGATTTGTCAGACACGATTTCCCCTTAGTGAAGCCGTGTTGGCTGTCACTGATCACCTCCTTATTTTCCATGTGCCTTAGCATAGTTTCCAGGAGGATCTGCTCCATGATCTTGCCGGGCACAGAGGTGAGACTGACTGGCCTGTAGTTCCCTAGGTCTTCCTTTTTTTCCTTTTTAAAAACGGGGGTTATGTTTCCCCTTTTCCAGTCAGCGGGAACTTCACCAGACTGCCAGGACTTCTCAAATATGATGGATAATGACTTAGCAACTTCATCCACCAGTTCCCTCAGGACCTGCAGATGTATCTCATCAGGCCCCACCTTCAGGTTCCTTAGATGGTCTCGAACCTGGTCTTCTCCTACACTGGGTGGTTCCTCATTCTCCCAGTCCCTGCCTTTGTCCTCTGTGACTTGGGCGGTGTGGCTAGAGCCCTTGTTGGTGAAGACTGAGGCAAAAAAGTCATTGAGAACCTCAGCCTTTTCCATACCCCATGTGACCAGGTCTCCCATTTCCTTTCAGAGAGGGCCCACATTTTCCCTAGTCTTCCTTTTGTCAATGAAGCCTTTTATCACCATAGAAGCTTTTCTTGTTTCCCTTGTCATCTCTGGTCAGAGTTAACTCTATCAGGGCTGGAGATTTCCTAACCTGATCCCTGGCTGCTCGGACAATTTCTCTGTAATTTTCTTACAATTATTTAATTACGAAAAGATGTGGGCAAGGAAGACATTTGTTAACACATTGAAATGCAGCATGGTGATGGTTTTGTATGAGAATCTTACATGAAATTATTTTTAAAATTTATGGAAGACTTCAAATTTCCTTCTAGCTAAGAGGACCTTATTATCTTTACACTAAAGAACTTAAACCTAATAACCAATGACACTGGGGTCTTGTGCTTGCTTGTAAGAATTAAAAGGGAAATTCAAGAAATATGATTAGCTGCGGATTTTTTAAAAGTTTCCATATGAATGTTAGCAATGGAGGTGTTGAATAGGTGCTATGTCTTTTTGGTTTTTATCCTATATGTTCTCCAGCAGAGTATTAGACTATCATAGTCACTGGGGGAGGGAATCTCATTTTCAGTGTTATAAAAAGGCCAGGTAAATCTATTAAAATCACTGGGATTTGACTGATAACAACACAACTCGGTTCATTATTAGGCCTTATGATTACATGAAGAATATACACTTCTATTAAAGAAAATATATGTTCACTGTAAAATGGAAATGAAGATTTGAAATGGACATTGGAAGTGCAAAATGTGGATCCTCTAAATCCCTGCCCTGCTGTTGTATAGTAATAGAAGTGCCTAAATTTAGACAGTGCTTTTAAAGCAATTGACTGTTCCCCAGAAGCTTCATGTTCTGTTCTGGATCCGTCACCATCTTGGTCTGTTCCTCAGTCTCACAATTCAGCCCATTGGCACTCATACCCTCAGCCTTCCTCCAGGAGTTGACTGTGGAGTCCGATGTACTAAGCATTCATACAGAGCTGAGGAATGTTTCTGACCCTGGGAGAGACCTGGCTTCTACTAAGACATCTGTCAATCATAGTACTTGCATGTCCCTATTGCAGATACTATTTAAATATTTTTTGACTAGAGAGAGCATAAAGCAAAAGGGGCCACTCACCTCAGCTATGAAGATATTTAGCTTCCAAGCTCATGTCTGGCAAAAACCTAAACCAAAATGTTCTCTGGATATGTGCAGTAACTTTTTCCTAATCTTGTCCTCCTGGACTTTTAGCAGTCCATTCTTATTCATCACTCTGTATTCCAGGTATTGCAGAATAAGCCTTAGGATTTGCGGTGCTGTGGTGCTCAGGCCAGTGATATGTAAGTTTCCTTTGCATTCTGGTCTTTGCTATTAATACTTACAGTTATGTTGCTTGATCTGAGGGTACTATAAAACACTTAGGTCTCTCTACCCTGCCTGTATACTAGTTGTATGTGTATGTGTAAACAAACACACACATAGACCAAACTCTATGTGATCTGAATTCCTTAGACAGGACCCAAAAGTTAGTAATACAAACAATCTGAATAGGCAGGGGATCTGGTTTGAGACGCTCTGCATTACATGGCCCAGAAGATCAGCCCGAGGTCACTGAACATGACTAATGGGATGTCCCCAGTATTCCTTGAGTGATCTAGCCTCTCTGTCTTTGCAGACAGTCAACCCTGATATCCTTAAATGCTTATCTTTTATGAAAAGTTGTTCTATACACTTTTTTCCCCATTTATAAAATTATACAATTCATAAAGTAAAGAACATGAAAAAGATTTCCATGTTTGAGTCCTCTGCTAGAAGTCAAACTGCCTCTGAAAACATTAAAATTACTCACAAAACCTTCTGAAGGTTATGACAGACCTCCTGCTTCTTTGTTCTTCTTGGTGGTGGTAAAAGCTGGACACGTGCCCAGCACAGAGAACATAGTGTAAATAGCATTGCTGCAGATTGCTACTGGATTGTTCAAAACATCAGATGGCTAGAATATGTTATTATCAACAAGCTGTTTACTGGCCAATCAATTACAAACTCTGATGGAGCACTAGGCATTTTATTGTAGGCTAGCCAAATGGATGGAGAAAACATATGTCAATCTCTCTGTTACTTTAAGGGGTAAATTCTGCTCTTCTACAGTATGTTGCAAAACCTCCCACAGTGGAACCACACTAATGTTAGTATGGAAGGGCAGGATCTATGACAGTGCTGTGGGAACTGCTAGGACAATGCAGTTCTCAAATATTTGGGCAACTTTATGTCAACATACATTTGCATAGTAAGAGTACAGCTGAGGTATCTGTGGGTAGTCCTCCCCTCAAAGGGGTTTTGAATGCATGAGTTTCTCAGTCTGTATGCGATATAGAAACAGTTTGTTGGCTTTTATATTTGTGTTAGTTCTTACATAAAGTGAAGTTTTGAGCCTTCTGTTCCCCTTCCTCTTATGTTTATTTTCCACGAGTCTATAAAATTAAATAAGTCCATTATCTGCAGTCCCAAACTGGAAATACTGGTGGCAAGCAGTTATATGTATCCTGTCCAAAGGACTCTTGGACAATGACTAGAAGGAACAGGTCACATAAATGTGCAGTCATTCAATGTGGCTGCTTATCTCACAGTATGTCTGTGACTTGCAGGCAGTATTGGCAGTCACTGGAGTTTCTCACCTGCTAAAATTCAGTGAGAGGTGATCCAAATTGATGTTCTGAGTTGGAAAGGAGGAGAAAAAGCTCTGCCTTTGAAATCCTATTAAATATTACATAAGCTCTCTTGGGATAAAAAAAAAATATTTGAAAGTGTTCATTCTTCAGAAATATACACTGAAAAAAGCTACATTAAGTGAAGGGCTAAGCAGGTGAAGAGATTTTTCTTTCTACTCTGAAACCAGTAGTGTGCTAATCCTGAAAAAAGTATTAAAGGGAAAAAATAAAAACAATTGAGAAATGTATGATATCTATAGCCCCAAACTATCTGATTTATAGTGTTAGAAAAGTTGAATAACTTCTTACTGATTGTTCCCTTTGGGTAGTTTTTGCCACCATCTGTGAAGGTGAGCAGTAAGTCACTCCGAAAGTTGTTCTTGAAAATACTAGCAAAAGGAAGAAGAATCTGGTCTGCAGTGAATATATCACCACAAGAAACTGGGGGCCAAGGTTTATCTATATTCAAAATTCAGAAAGGCTATATTCTATGGTGATTATAAGCTCTGGAAGAAAAGTAAGAAAAATAAAAGCGTAGCTGCTTTACACAGAAAAACATTCATGGATGTGTCCTGCAATGAAAAATTCAAATCCTTGCCCAAAGTTCACTGTTTAGATTTATTTTTTTTTAATTTGAGCAAAAAACACCTAATATTTCCCTTTTTTTTCATTCAGCGTGGCCTGAAATGATACTCCAGCTCTCCAGTTGTTTGTAAATCAACACAGTTCTGTTGGCTCTAACAGACCAGCACCAGCAAGACCAGATGGGCTGGGCCCAGGCAATAGAAAAATCACTGCAACTTAAACTATGCATCAGCAATGCATAATCTTAAAATATACTCTTAGTCTTAATGAAATATTTTTCTTCAGAACAAAGCTGATGGAATTTACTTAAATACATCTTGAGGAGGTGGAAGGATATGAAAATTGTTGAGCTTCAAAATGCATTTTTCTCAAAAAGTGGAAACAAATTTTCAACACAGTTGTTTTAAACAAAATTAAATATATAATGCAAGCAGCTGTAGTTATGCTTATAAGCATATGTTTATTAACATACACAAGCCACACTCTATGATCTGTCAAAGATATATTCTTTTCAAATCATTTTTTTCCCCCAGGAATTATTACAAGGATGGATTTATGCTGGGATTTCAGAAACATACACAATTTAAACACATGCGATAGTACATAAGATGGGAAAGATGGAGAAGCAGGACCAGGTTTTGGAGGACAGCTTTATGGAACTGTTCACTACTCTGAAAGATCTCAGCCTGTTTATCTATGAGACTGAATGCCTGATGCAAAATTTTTAGTGTGACTCTTCAGGCTGCCTCTTTCTGAATGGTTACATTTTCACTGGCATCATAATCTTCTTCAGATGAATTGGAACCCATAAAACCATCCCAAGGGTGAAGGATGGAAAAGCAGGGAGATGCTGAAGGTTAGTGGAGCAGGTTATGAAACAAATGGTAAGAGGACTTTGAAACGATGGGAAGAGAAGCAATGGAGAGTGGCATGCGCGCTGCTGACAGTCCCAGAGCCACATAGCTGTTTAGGAGTGGGAAGAGGCCAGTAACTTGTGCAGCTGATGGAAGCTGAAGAAGTGGTATTAGCATTCCTAGCCTATCAGTCGCTTCAGAAATATGCACAGAGCAGCCATGTTGCTTGATGTATGTATCGCTGAAGTAGCCCGAGTTTGATCTTCTGTATTCTGTGAGATTTATCAAACAGAAAGTGGACTTGACTAGCGTCTCTTCTCCTCCCTCTGCTTCAGATGTTTAAATGATAATTGATAACTACTACAGGCCATGCTAGATTTGAAAAGTGGGATACATGTTCTAAATTCCCCTTTATCCCTATCTTTATTGTGACCTGTGCAAGACTTGAGGCACTGTACAAGAGATGTCACCATGACCATACGCAGGAGATATCTCACACTAAGCAGCAATTTCTACAACCAGGAGCAAAACTTCAGCTGATAAACCTGCGCAGCTCTGATTTGCCTTCTTCAACAGTTAGATGTTAATTAATGCTATAGAGAGGCATTCAAATTGAAATCAATGGGAGTTTCATTATTCACTTCAATAGGAGTGGGATGAAGTTCTAAATAGTAAATGGAGCAATGAAAACCTAAGAAAATGAGGCATGCTAATGTGTGTTTTGTTTAAGAATTCTCAGTTTCATTGGCTCAGTTTAACAAGCAATTGAAGGTAACGTGCTTGGGGAGGTGTGAAAGTATGTTTGTCTCATGGGAACGGAAGACTATACACCTTTCCACTAATCTTGGAAGGAGGCAAAACTATAGGCAAATAATTTAGTCTACACACAGAAGGTGTTGGAACAAGTGCCTTCTAAAGTTAAAAAAAAAAAAAAAAGGGCATTAAGTGTTGTGTGTGTTTTACCAGCTTGGGTTTTTTGGAACCATTAAATACAAATAGAATGAATAATTTAACACTTTACACAGTATGCACATCTTGCACCACTGAGTTTTTGGAACAGTTTCACATAGAGAAAATGTAGTGGGTGCTTGCTTTGCTGTTCTGTAATTTTACTTTGTCCTTATTTCAATTACATTTCAAAGTAAATACTCTTCCTAGTTGTGAGGTGAATTTCATTCTGATGGGCTAGTGGTTTTTTTTTTTTCTTTCTCTGGTTTTAGAAATTCAAAATATGATATGTGGAGAACAGAATGAATATTTCTAATGATCTTAAGCTAAAAGAAGTCCTTCTCTCTGTTTATCCTTCCATCCAGATTCATTGGTGCACAGACTGCGTTTTACTTCTCTCCAGGACAGGTGTAAAACACTTAGCAGAGAATATGTGTTTACAGATGTTTTGTCTGGCAGTAGCCACCCCAGATCTCTCATTGCTCACATCCTGCAGATTGTTTCTACTCCTCTTCTTCACTTTTGCACAATATCCACCTTTACAGTCGCATTTCCCCTTCCTTTTGACCTTTATGTGTTGTTCTGCAACAGTCAAGAGTTTTGCAAAGAAAAGCTTAAGATCCATGGCCACTTTTTGTTATTTTCATAAATGTCTGTCATAGGATCCAAATAAAATGTTCTTAACAGAACTTCATGAAAAAATGTTTCTTCATGAAGATGTTAAGTCATCTGCTCCTGGGAGGAGTAGTTCTAGTTCCCAAGTTTCATTCTGAATCAGAGCAGACTGCAGTGTACACCAATACCCTCCTAATCTTCATTATTAGGAACAGAAAACCCAATCTCATCATCTGCAAGAGAGCTACAGAATACTCTAAACATGATCTGAGGGCAGGCTTCAGACCTCGATAGATCAGTGGGAGAGATTTGCCTTTCTTAAAGGAGCCACTGCCTCATTAGAGGCAAAACCAACGACATACTAGCTTACAGCCTTCAATTTTAGTGAAAAGGTCAAACATTGCAAAAACACCATTGTGTTAACTGTTGCATTTAAGTTTTTTGAACCAGAAATAAAAATCTATTTGTTTCAAAAAACATAGTAGATGAAGAAAAAATTACTTAAATATCAATGGAACTTTTAGAGATGGTAAAAAAATAGCATGTTTCAATTTACCCAAACGAATGTTCTTCTGCAAATTTTTATTTTTACAGAAGTTTCTGAATGATGACCCTTTCATCATAATATCAATTAAAAATTCTCTCCATGTCTTAAAAATCTCTATGGATAAGAATGACTATTTTCATCTCAGTCCTCTAAAACCTTTTATTTTACACGTATACGAGCATGCCTTCCAGTGATAAGGTTAAGTCTATTAACCTATTGTTGAGATTATTTGAGACAAGGACAAAACAAGAAACTCTGCAGTGGATATTACTGTTTTAAAAGGCTCTAAACTGTTTCTATCTCAAAGCACATCTGCTTATCTGCACATTTTTATTGAGAATACATCGCTGTGCTTAAAAAATACTGTATTTGGATAATCTCTGTGATATTTTCTTTCTGCCTGCAAAATGGTTGAATCCTTGCATTGAATAAAAGTTTAAGTTGGATCTTACTGTGAAGGTGGGAGAAATATTTTCACCCGGAGAAAATGATGACATTAATATTGCTCTCATTGCTGTTCCAGAACCTCTGAGTACTACTGGTTTAATCATTGAGACTTCTGAATGAGTAATATGAGTGACACCAGGAAAAAATTTCCTACCCTTTGTTCTGTCCAGTTTGGCACTGAAACTCTCTTCTATTCAGCAACAGTTGTTTTCCAGAGCTTGCTTTTTGGTACATGTAAGGGATCAGTGTAAACTCTATGAGGTGTAAGCACTGAGGTAGAGTGGTACTGAATGTCAGCCCTCCAGGTCTGAATAGCAGAGCAATAAGGTTTATGTTTACATGTTGTATTAAGTGCATGCTTTTTGCTTGGCCAAGCCTCTCACCTGCTTCTTTTCTATCTGCAGTTGGGCATTTTTCGCTCACCTGGAAGATAGTAACTATGTGTTATCCAACTCAGTCTAAGGCATAATATTTTACCTTTTATTTCCATGAATAGAGTGTAGACTCAGCAGATCAGCAGTGCTGTAAGCTGCTGTTGATCTGATAGCAGCAACTCATGCCAATGGCAAACCCAGTGGACAGCATTTGCGGTAGCTTTCGTCTCCCAGTTGGGACCTGTGCTTCACTATGGCCTGAATCAGTAAACTTGCCAAGTGAAAGGCCAGGAATAAGGTGGACTTAATGAGTGATTAATGAGTAGGCAAGGACTGATCCAGACTGACTCTTGAAATGTCTTGATCCAGCCAAAGTGAATGCAAGAGCAGAAAGGAATGCAAGCACCCAGCGATGACAACCAACTACTGTTAGTATGTGTTTGGAGAAAGCCATTTGGCAGGCAAGTCCAGCACAGAGACTGAATTTGCGTGTAATTGCACTGGCAAAGATGACAGAGGAGCGAGCACGTGGCTGCTGCTCTTCTGAAGCCATTCACTGCTCTGAGACCCTCTTGTAATTGCTGCTGGCAGGAAGGAGAGGGGAGCCGCAACAGCAGAAACAGACAACTTAAAACACTCGTGGCGGGATGTATTAACCATGCTGTTTTCACTGAAGGCAGCAGAGTAGTTTACTTCTCAGCTATCAGTCCAGCTGGTTACAGTGGCAAGTGCCAATCCATTGTTAACAGAGGTAACAAGATGAATTACTTTTGGACTCAAAGTATCTGAAATAACAAAAGCCGTAAATAGTCTGACAGTCAGTGTCCTGCTACTTAATACGAATTCTGTCTTCTAAAGTGAGTTTAGCATTTATTGTTCAGCAGGTTATGATAAGGGTCTGCATGGGATGTTTTGTAAGAATTCAATTAGCTTGTGTTGTGAGTTAACACCATTTGCATGGTAATGAAACATTCTTTCAACAAAGTATTGAAGGAAAACACACTAATTAGTTTTTTGAACAGCACCTGACATTCATAGGGCCCAATGGTGATGTTGGCTAAATGCCTGCATGACTGATGCCCCTTTTTTAGAGCTGGCCAGCATTTTTCTGTCTACGAGTTTATGAGAAAAACAAGCAAACAAAAATGTCCCCAGTCCCCCAACAGCTTCTTAAAATGATAAAAAGCCTATTTAATGAAATTTGCCAGTCATCCCTGTCCTTCCTCTCTCTGGATCCCTTCTGCTGCCTCCTCTTTCTTTGGTATATCAAATGTTGTTTGTTTTTGCTGTTACGGACCTGCATTACTTTTCTTCCTCTGTTATTTCTTGTTCTGTATAAAAAGATGACTCCAATCTTTTAGTATCCCCCTATGATCCTCCATGCACTATTCACCTGTGCTGTAGGAATCACCAGGGCAGCAGAATGGCTGCCAATAAGCTGCTCTGTCCTCTTTCCATGCAAGTGGCCTCCAAATTGCTGACCAGTGAGAGAAAATAAGTTACAACAAAAAATGGGCTGGCACAGGTTACTTCCCCGCTGGGGTTCCTGAGAGCAGCACAATTGTATTTAGCCCTTCCTTAGGGGAGATGGGCAGATGCCAACCTGCTCCACAATGAATAGCACAGCAGAATAAATAAAGCCAAAATATTCTTTCAACCACCATCACTTACTTGAATAAAAAAAAGAGACTTCATCTTCTGATCAAATTTTGTTCAGATTTGATCCCACAGTGTTTCTAACAGGTTTGTCCGTTCTTTCCTTTCCCCCCTCCCCATGTGTTTGTTCAAAAGCTTTTTGTTCACAAAAGCTCTCAGAAACTCAGGTGCGTTTATTCTGAGGGAAATGGTCATGCTGGAATTGGCTGCCCTGTAATTTTTTTACTATCTTTCCTCTGTAAATGATTCTATCTTACAATTAGGAAATAGCCATGAATAAGGTAACTAATGAAGAAATTGCAATAGCTGTATTAAATTATGTACAGTGGAAGGTTTGTGGCCTCATCTGAACAGGCATCTTTTGGACAGGCGACGTTTGTGTTACCTCACCATGATTCACTGCTTCATAGATGGTATCCGAACATGGAAAAAAGGCACCATGAAAAGTCATAGTTGTCCACTGACAGACTTGACCTAGGGCAGACCTGCAGCCACCACCTGACTCCACGTAACCGAAGATGTAGCCACCTTGGAGGCCTTCCCAGAAGGTCTTCCCACTACTACAGAGATCTCATGCACACAGTGGTGCATACAGGAACTGGAAAGGAAAAGGAAACTTGCTATAATTATGTATTGTTTGAAGATATACAGTGATTTGATTTAAATGAAAGCTTGAGTTTTCAGCTCTCAGCTGAGCTATTGAGTGCCCTCACAAGGCACTGCCCACGGTCGGTTCAGCTACTACCGTTTACTTGATGGCAGGTAACTGGATGTCTTAATGTCCTGTGCTTACCCCTAAGCCATATAACAATTATCTATACCAGCTGTCCTTCCTGGGAGGAAGCAAATGATTCCTCCATTCATTTGGTAGACTAAGATAAAGTAAGAATCCATTTAATCCTACTGTGTGGGGAACATTGTTGTTTTTATTGTTTCCACAATACACTGATGTAATAATAGTACATATAAACTGCTTACTATTTTAACCTGCCCTAAGAATGCTGTAAGCACCCCTCCAGTATAAAGAGAATGGCTGTAGTATGGCTGAATTAAACACCAAGCCTATGGGGGAAGAGTCAGTCCTTGATGCGGTGGTGCTCCTTGTCGCAAAGATTGTGAGAAATGCTCCAAAGCCTGGCCCCTGCCAGGAGGCTGGGCACAGACATCCATGGGTGAGGTATTCCAGCGAGCGTACAGCAGCTCAGCCAGCTGCCGAACAAGCTACTCATGAGTTGTTTGAGTTTGGGTGGTGGTGTTAGAACACTGGTTGGGGAAAAAGAGTTCATAGCACAATGGGGAAAGTTGCTTTCGTACTATTGTTTTCTCTCTCTTTTGTTATTGCACTTATTTTTTCTCATCTCTTAGTGTGTGCATTGTCTATTATGCAGTAGCTGTAATACTCAGCAGCAACACAATAATACTTGGTGCATTTTCTGAGATGGAAATCTCCTCAGTCCTTAAAAACACCTAAGTCAGTATATTTTGTGTGAGAGTTTGGGGATAAATAAGCAGCTGTAAAGCATAGTGTATGCTTTCATGTCTGTCATGTCCAGGCAGGGTGTAGGACAGCTGTGCTATTCTGGAAAAGCAGGCAAAGCCTCTCCTGATTCTTTCTCTTGGTGAGCCCTACCATCAAATCCCAGGTCTTCTAGCCCTCTTTCAGAATCAGCATGTATTTGTAATACTGCTAATAAAAGTGGAATAGGGAAGCAGAGTGGTTTGTATTAAGAGGAATTTCAACCTTTTTAATTCATTACTAAATAATTGGTACTATCATTTCCAAGTCCTCCAAAAGTGACATTTTTCTTAACGCTTCATCCATAAAACTTGATTTAAAAGTTGGGGGTTTTTTTTGTTTGTTTTTTTTTGTTTTTTTTAGTTTAAAACCTTAATCCTGCAAGCTGTTTTACACACATATGTATATATGTAGCCCTGATAAAGGACTGAGAATTTTAAAACTGCTCACAGCATCCCTCTTTCACTTGAATTTTCTCAAAATAATAAGCGGAAAATTCTCATTGCTCTGACAAGCTCATTGAGGCACAGGTTTCTGGCTGTAATTTGCCATTATTAATTGGAGCATTCTGTTCTCACACAGGAAAGGGCTGAAACAGAACTTAAGTACTTTCTGCATCATGAAATAAGTCAGATGAAAAAACATATGTCTAACCTATATGTTCTGTTTATTTAGCAAGCTGGTGACTCAGTCTATGCTAATAAAGATTACAAAGGACTGTGAATAATAGAGAAAATTTGTGTTCATCTGTCCAAAGCATGATGTGTTATTTTTATTCAGGATTTATAAAATCACCAAGACTACAGCTGGAAAATGAAGGAAAAATCAGAGCCTCGAATAATTTTGATTCTAAAAAGAATAAGAAATTACAGAGTTTTTTTGACTGCACTTAGAAGATGGCATGTTTCGCAGCAGGGATTTTGATGCATTCTGTAGAGTTAAATTTCCTCCTGAAAGCCAAGCTAATGAAAGTGGATGTAATATCCTTGCAGGTAGGGTATCATGTTGCTGTTTAAAATCCCACAGTAGAAAATTTTGGGAGGGTGAGCAGGGGACTGTTAAATGTTTTATATGGTGGCTTAGGAAGCAGGGCTACTGCAAGAATACAAAGGAATTCCCTAACCCAGGCTGAGACCAGTGCAGAACTAGTCAGAAGAGACTTTTTGACTATCTGCATTCACTTTACCTTTTGTGTACTCCTGGCACTCATGAAAACAAGGAACATGGAACAGTATTACAGTAATCTTTGTAATGAACTGACTTTCGCCCTACCTTAACTGGAAGATTTGTGTGATTTCTCATGAGCTATTGACATGCCATGAACAACAGTTCATGGCAACATCAGTTGTTGAGACACCAGATATTTAAATGCTGCTTCAGAATCATTAGTATAATTTTCAAAAGGCTTTTGTGATGTACCTGTGTTACTATATACTGTGATTCTTCAGACGGGCACATGCAGATGGAGAAGGTCTCTTGTAAGGACACTATCTGTGTTCTGAAGTGCAGTTAGAAACCTTCGTGAAGTGTGCTGTAATTACATATGCACACAAACACAGCAGCAGGGTCTGAGGTCTACTGATTCTGAAGATAGAAAGGACATTAGTTAAATACTTTCCTACTTGTTACAGCCAACGAAGTGGCATAGCACAGCTCTACACCTAAGTGATCCGTCTATATAATCTGATAACAGATCAAAATTGAAGAATTTAAAAAAAAAGAAAAGCCACAACAGGCATTTAGACATGCTGAGTACTGTCATTACTAATTTTAGGTTGGAGGTCTTTTCAGCTAAAGGTATGACTGTGTTTGTGGAAATGTGAAGCAGAAGCAGTTTGTCTGCTTACAGAAATGTCACATTTAGTGCTTCAGAATCAAAACCCAGTGCAAGAAACTCACAAAATTTAGCTTACAAAATTTGATGTTTAAACTATATTTGGCTGATCGCGTACCTTCTGATATAAAGTAGCATTTCTGTCTAGGGAATTATTTTTACTAGAAAACCGCTCAGGGTGCCTAATCACTGAACAAAGTTACATTGTGGTACTGAAGTGACTTTGTGTAAAGCATTCGAAGATTTAAGGATGGAAAACTATGTGAAAGAGTTATACATTATCTTCATTAGTTTACAATATGAACACGGTTCTAAAAAATTTTCCTCTGCTTACTGAAAGTTCAAGCTGCTTTTAATTGTCAGAGCAATAGCTTTCTTTCAGGCTGAGATGGGCACTCCTGTCTTTTTAAAATCTATTTCAGGACTGAAAAAAGATAACTTAGTTAAAAATGAATGAATACAGAGGACAGTATAAAGGTGAAATGGATAAGAAAGTTAATATAAAGTGACAGTGTGACTTAGGCATAAAATATATTTTTTTCAAACAGCATTTTTTATCAAAATCTAGTGCTACCAAGTATACTCAGATTATTTCAAGTGAAATAATATTAAGTCATTGAAAAGTGAAAATTGAAACACTTTCAGCAACTTCTGCCCTTAGAAGTACCTACACAGCTTATAAGGGCAGAATTCAGGAGAAGGTGTTCTGTGGCACTACAGCAAAACTTCCCCGTAAGTCAGGAAGGGAAAAGCAATGTGTCTAAGTTCAGAAATGAATTACAGCAGTGGTGAAGAGTCTTTCTAACCTTGTGTAGCATAAAGATGATGTGTTAGCTAGGAGTCCTTTCTGGAGAATGTTACCTTCAGAATGAAAACAACATCAAATCATATTTCTCTGCGGGCTTTCTCCCTCAGGTGTTACCTACACTAGGATCTGTTTGGTAACCTGATGCAGTTTGTCCTAAATGGCACTTTCTAAAATGGTTGTCAGGATATGGGCCTTTGTGAAACTGAACAAACACAGTCTAACAGCACAGCTGGAAGTCTTGTCCTGATACACCCTGAGTTTATTTGATATGAAAAGTCCTACCTGAACATTTCTCACTTGACTCTCTGGGTCAATGGTCCCTACATGAGGGTGTCTCTCCTCAGGCAAAGGCTTCACAGCAGCAGCTGAGGAGGGGAGAGGACAGCAGTAGCTGAGAGCCAGGGATTGCACTCGGCAGCCTTGCACAAGGCTCTGCCTTGCCCCGTTGCCTCCTTGCACCTCTGCCTGAGTGCTCCAGCTATCCCCTCCTGCCTTGGGGTTGCAATAGTGCTGTGATGGGTCTGGGAGGCCGAGTATGGCTGGGAGGCAATATCGAGGGGAACAGTAGTGGGAAGAAGAGGAAAAAGATAACTTCAGAAATTATTAGAAGCTAATATCCTAAATTTTCTTCTCTCTCAGAACTGTTCTGATGTATCCAGGTGGTCTAATGAGACCTCTGCTTCGGTCAGTCTCTTCAGGGTCATCCATTGTGAGGAGGAAGGAGGTATCAGCCAAAACCAACTAACCTGCCGTGTCAGTTTTCTTCTCAGAAAAATATCCAAGATTCATTATTTATTAAAGAATGTAATGAGATCTTGGCTGGAATAGTATAAATACTACAAATGATTTTGGATCCTGGCTGCAGTGAAATCAGAGGTCATCATGCCATGGGGCTGAATGATAATCAAGATTTTACTCCTGGTTACTGAAGAACACTTAGCTTTAATTAATTTTTGCTCCACCTACAGTACTGATTTTGAATATTGAGATGTATGAAACTGAAGATTTAATGAAACTCTTTCTACTAGAGAAAATTAAGTGGTAAAAACTTTGCAGGAAAGATGTTTATCAATATTTTATATCTGTAAGAAATATAAGAGAAATTTATTACTAACTTACCTTAGAAAGAACAGAGCCTAATTGAGCCTAACTGATAATTTGTAAATCCCAAAGTATCTTGAAGACAAAAACTATACCGCATAGATTCCTCTTGGAATAGATACTGTACACCTGAGCATTAATCATGTCTATCTGTCATGCACAATGGTGTATGTGATCATAGCAAAAAGCTTTGTAACTCACAACAAAATAAATTAAAAAAAAATAATCTAAAAAGGTGCTGTAAACTTGGGTTAAAGTTCTGAGAAAAGACTGGGAATAAAATAAAATTTTAAAAAAGGGACTCAGTATGTAGAAAAATACCTTTTTCAAGTGATATTGTTTAAACTGAAATACCTACAGAGAAGAAAACTTTCCTGACACCTACAGTTACAAAAGCACATAAAATATTGTCTGAATTCAGCCAAAGGTTCCTCACTTATTTTACGTAGTAATAGAAGCACAGTGCAATATTAAATGTGTTTAGTCATGCACACTCCCTTTGGAGTACAGGGTGAAAAGTAATTTTATAATATTTCATTTTACATGGCAGCTTTAGCCCTAAATTCACATTTAAGTAGCTAAAACAGAGCTTGGTTTTGAGAAATCAAATAAAACATTGCTCAAGTACGTGTTTGTCCCATTGACTTTACTGAAACTTCAGCACCAGCTTGAAAGCTCAACAAGAATTTGAGTGCTATTTTGACTAGAGAACCTTAAATTGTTGGTTTAAAACCTAGAAGAGGAGGGATATTTATCATATGCTAGAGCCAGTGTTTAATGGTTATATCGATTTGTTGACCACATCTGGGTACCGGAGCTGATGCAGCAAACTGTGGATAAGTCTCATGTTTGTCAGTTTGTGTACATGTGCTTTGGAGGAAAAAACAAAGCAAAAGAAAACTGAAAGGACTAAATAGACAAATAAATTCCCCACTTTACCTTTTTAATTTTGCTGATAAGACTTTGCAGTTCACAACTTATTTAGATGAATGCTGTTTTGGGGAACTGTCAGAGCACACATGATGAGATGAATGAGATGGGGACATGTGGGTTTACACATTTGTTGATTCTACTTGGTTGGCGGCATTTGTTCTCCAAAGCTGGATTGATAGCACAAAAATGTCTTTGAGGAAAAAAAATGAAATAAGACCCGGTTCTCAGGCCTTCTTCTTTCACACCTCTTTGACAGTGTGAAGAGGTGTGAGAGTCAGTGAAAATAACAGAGAAAATTCAGGCTTGTTAATTACTACTGAGCATATTACTTGCTCTCATGAGTAATTCCACTGGAATCGGGGTATAAATCACTGTGCTTGGTTGTAAATGTTTTCAAGACTAAGAAGTCTTCTGAGTCTTCTGGGATATTTTGCTGTGCCAATTACACTTTTACAACTCATCTCTCTTGTGCGCATTTTCCCAGCAGTAGTTCCCTTTCCTACTAAGTTATGCTGGCCCAGCAGGCCACGGGATGTGCCTGTTAAGCAAGATGCCAATGAGTTATGCTCAGAAAGGTCTTTTTTTTTTTTAGAAAAAAAAAAGCGTAACTGTTTTTGGAGGTGGTGGGAGGTTGTGCAACAAAACTTCAGTTCTCCAGCTCTGTTCCAAGAAGTTTATTGACTGACCTTGCTACTTTAGCCTATGTGGAAATCTCTTTGAAGCAAATGCATGTAAAATAATGCAATGCCAGTTCATTGCAGTTGTATGCCAAGGTCTCTTTTGTTTCTGATTGGATATAATGGAAAAAAGCTGTTGATTTACTCACACTGTTAAAGAAAGAAAGAAAGAAAAAAAAGAAAGGAAAGAAAAAAAGAAAGGAAAGAAAAAAAGAAAGGAAAGAAAGAAAGAAAGAAAGAAAGAAAGAAAGAAAGAAAGAAAGAAAGAAAGAAAGAAAGAAAGAAAGAAAGAAAGAAAGAAAGAAAAAGAAAGAAAGAGGTCTCTTTAGAGAAGAGAGCACTCCAAAACCCACAGTGGGTCTGAGGTCATAAACAAAAGTTTAAGTTTTGAGAAAAGAATATTATACAATTTAGGAAAAGTATATCTGGATCTATAAACCTAACATTTATTAATTTTTTTTAAATTTCTTTCAGTGCATATTTTTAGTGTACAAATAGGGAAAACACATGTGAGAGTACAAATATCTATAACTGTACCTCACCAATCCTATCTCCTAGCTGACCTGGACCCAAGTAACTTTTCACTGAATAAATTGGTGCTTATATGATGCTGATTTTTTTTCTCTTATCACCCAACTCCTTTTGTAGCCTATATCCAGGATATACGTATTGCGCTGTTAGAAAGGGACATAACATTACCTATTGGCAGATGCTACTTAGCAGTTTATTTCTGTTTCAGATGCAGTTAAAATAAGCTCTTCAGACCAAAATTAAACTGTTGCTCCCTCTCTAGAGAAAAAAAAAAGAAAATTCTCACAGCTACATCTGGCACTCAACAAACTCATCAGAGGACTGGAAAAAATCTATTCATTATTCGAAAAATTGTCTATTGTTAATAGAGTAAGCAGTGGATTCCTGTTCTCATCTCAACTGGGAATGAAGCTGTCTTGCCTGTTTGAACAGAGGTGACAAAAAACATTTCTTGATTGAATTCACATAACATCTGCTTGCACGATCAATCCAGAATATCCTTATACATAATACTAACTTGCTCTGGATTGAATTATTTTTCTGCATCCAGTGCCAGCAGAACTTATCATCTGTACACTGGCAGCCTGTCACTGTGTCTAATGCGAACTTGGGACATATATTTGTCTCCTTGAATATCTTCATAGAGGACAGATGCCTTTTTACTTGTTTTTAACCATCTTTCTCTGTTTTTCAACTGAAACGATTCAAAAATCAGAGTTTCCATTTTTATTGAATTGATATGCTTCTGGTTTGACCACAAAAGCAAATTCACATGCAGGGGGAAAAAAAAGGGTTTTTAATTATTTCTTTTCCTTCCTTTTCTCCTTTTCTTTTCCAAAATATTTATTTTTATTTCCACTTTATTAGAAAATCTACAAGTGATTGCAAAATTTAAAATCAGAATATGAATTCAAAAGGTTTCCTGACCAGTCCAGCATTTTGTTGCCACAGACTGACATCTCCTATGTCCTGTTTGTTATATCAAAGTCTTAGCTAATTTCACAGTGAAATTTAACAAGTAATTAACGTTATTCGTGTATAAGCTAGATGCTTAGTCCAAATGTACTGGGCCAAACCTTCATGTGATATCATCTAGCAATGCTGTATTGACATTTGGAAGATACAGGCTAAACAGGGGAAGGTATCACTGAATGATTTTACTTGTAATACAAAAATAGCTGGTGACTGTAAGAGACAGAAGTCCCTATGCACTAGCTACAGTACAAATGGATGGTACTTCAAATTTTCACCTCTCAATTAAAGAAAGCAAGACCAGGTAGGAGGGGAGCAGTCACAGATAGGTGAAAGTACGTGTCTAAAGTCATACAGAATATCAAGGCCTGAACTGTGAATAAAACCTGTATTTCCCGAGTTTCTGCCTAATACTGTCTCCAATCTCTGATGCTGCCTGTAAGGTAATGAAATGTGTGTGGGCTTGCACCCCCATCTTTTCTTTCATATACTTCACTGTGTGACATGAAGGTTGAAACGTTCTCACTGGGGTTCTCAGTTGTGCATGGTCTAATATTTAGGATCGCCTGTACACTGGTACAGACAGCAGAGTGCTTGATTTGCAATGGGATATCAGAGCACATAAATAGCTAGTGATACACAAGGTGCTGTCGGTGCCTGTAAATATCCGAGAAGCGTGCAATGGAGGTGACTACATGAATGAGATAGATGCACTGTTTTGCAGGTGCAGTTTTGCAAAGCCAGGTGAAGGAAAAAGTCACAACACATGAATCATTTTAGCTGATGAGTATAACTCTCTGTTGTCAATTCCAGTTCTGTTTGTCATCAGACAAAGACACTCAAGACAGTAAACCGTTACAGCTCTGCATTCTTCTATCCCCAAGGGGGCCTTTTTAAAGAGGCAAATTGATTTTTGCCACCAGACAGTGAGTCATGCATACAAACTAGGAGAGTACTTATGAATCCCTATATTCATTTCCCCATGGTGCTTGGTAAGGTGAGTTGTTTGCCTGATTTGTTTAAGAATAGATTTGGGGAAGGGAACAAAACAAAGCAAAACAGAAACCCCTAATGTTTTTAACCCCTGCCTCAAGAATACAGTATCTATCAGCATTTAAATAAATGTTTTCACTCCCTATGGAGGGCTTAAATTTCTGGTTTACATAGAATTGATATGATCAAATGGTTTGCTACGTGCTGTGTGTAGAACTTTTAAAACAAATCGTTACTTGGCTATTTTTCAGGAAGAAAATAGAGAAGAAAGGAATGAAACCCAAATAAAAGGGATTGATTCTGTTGCCTACACAGAGGCATCTAATGCCTTTTGAGAAACCCTAAGGTCCAAGGTGTTCACTGGAACTGTGTAAGACCTGCATCCTTTTAGAGGAGCAATTGGAGCCCAGGTGGGATACTGTAATTCCTACAGAACTCTGTGGATGAGAGGAGATTTGGACCCAGTCAAAGAAATTGAAAGCAGGCTAGTTAAACTAAACATATCTCTACTCAAAGCTTAAAACTGAATTTGTCCTAGTCTTCAAATTGAGGAATACTGGATTTTAATAATTTACACTTCCTCAAAAAACTTGTTTTCTTGCTGCAAGGGCCTTTGGTTTTGTTTCTTTTATTGTTTAGGATTATTTTTTAATCATTTAATATAAATATATGACGTGTTTTGTTTCTTTTATTGTTTAGGATCATTTCTGAATCATTTAATATAAATATATGATGTTTTAAAAAGGCTGAAAATCAGAGATAATTAAATGTTGCTGAGAGAGCTTTAGCTTTCAAGTTAGGTTTGTGAGCTTTCAGTGGTGCAAAAAGAGTGAACAAAAAAAGCATCGCCTAGATTGACAGACCTGCAGCACACACTGAAAGTTGCACCTATTGATAGCAGAGGGAGGAAAAGTGGGCTTGTAGGAGAAAAAAGGTGGAGGCTGGAGAGAATGAAGCTTAGTTTCTGAAAGCTGCAATTGCTTTTGCTTCCGTAGTTCATGCCACAAACTCAGCATGCCCTCCTTGTCTTCCTTCTTTCTCCTTTTTTTTCATCAATAATCACTGAATGCGGATAATGCTGATACACATAAATAGTGTATTTTAACTTGTTTAATTTCCCTGCAGAGGTTCACATTCCATCCCAGTGCTGCATTTAGGTTTTAGCCAATGGCTTTTTAATAAAGATACATAAATTTTACCTAAATCTCCCTGACCTCTCATGTAGAAGATATTATCCCTCCAACACAAGCCTAATGCACATCTCTATCCACCATCTTGCCCCAAGTCCCACCTGATATGAACGCTCTAACTCACTTCTCAAAACTTGCCTTTACTCAATACACTCACTGGAGTTCACCAAACAGCTGAATTTACCTGACAATACCCACCCACGCTTGGTCAGAGCACTCTGCACTGTTCACCTCTATTGATTAAATCTTCGCTTTCTAGCGGGTGCTTGGACTCTGTAGCTCACACCTACAAACGCATGTTTAGATGACAGCCATCAGTAGCTGAATCCTGTCCAAGGTGTATACAATGTGAAGTTGACTCTCAACCTTAATGTCTAAGGCCAGTAAGAAAAAAATGGTTATGAAACTAAGACTGAACATTTTTGTTTTCATACCTAAAATATCAGTTGTTATATTTCAGTGCATAGCAACACAATGAAAAACCTGAGTATGATTATCACAACTCCCAGTTTATGCTTGAACAAATACATTATCTTATTCCTGTTTGCATGTCTCCAAATTCTGAAGTCATGAATACAAGAGGAAAAGATGCCAAATAATGTTAACTTTCATGTATGGCTGAAATGCGCATCTTAAATAAAAATTATGAATACTGTGATCTGTTATAAAAACACAAATATTTCAAACTGTCTTCTTCATGTGCTATATAATAGGTTTATATATATGTACTGTACATATATATATATCTAGATAAGAATTAAAAGAGTTCTTATTTAGACTGGACACAGAAGAGCAGGTTTTGGCCCACCTGGTGTAGCTGGTAGAATGTATTGGTCACCTGTGGAGAAAGCAAACTGCCTGGAGAAGAGCTACTCAGCTGGTGTAGAATATCATAGCTCTCTTGTCTTCAGCTGACTGTTAATGATTCGAACCCATTGAGGATCTGGTCTTGGATAAATAGCTAAATCCAGTTGGTTAGTCACCAGCTGGCAAATACAATGCCCTCAATGGGACATAGGAGTCAGATTTCATATGCCCTGCTATTATTTTCATTTGCTTTAATGGGAGGTGTACCTCACAACACAGAAATTTTACCACAGAGCAAAATAGTAGGAAGTGGGAGTTGCATATCTAAAATCACACAGATTTCTCTGGAAATGTAAGAGACCACTGTCTATGTTTCTTAAACTTTCTCTGCATAACCCAGAATCCAGGTCTTCTTTTTTCTTTCTTCTAGATGGTTTATATTTATAGTCTTTCCTAAATGATCCAATGATCCTAAATATTTTGAAATATTCACAGATTCTAAATCTCAACTAAATGCAAAACATAAAACAGTTACAAAAGTCAAAGGCAGCTTAAGTGAGGCAGAGTTTTATAGTTACTGGTATAATATTGGCCCTTGAGTTTAAGCAAACAGGAATACTTCAAAGGATGACTGACTGATGGAAAACACTGAAATGAGTAGGATAGAAAGGAAAATAAATCTATAGACATCTATCAGTGAGTTGTTTAAAAATACGGAGTAGCAAATAGGATGGAGAAGATATAGTGAGACAAAATTGGAATAGAGATGGTGAAATAAAAGGCTGCTGATGACACATAAGAAGGAGTTAGAGGATGAAAAGATACTAAGCAGTCAAGAAAATAGAAAATAATCAATGAAGAGGGAAAATATAGAGGCTGCACACTTCACTCTTATTAAAGAGGCACAGCAATGATGTGATCAGGACAAAATAGAAACCAAATCAAATCTCCAGCCCAATTTATGCCATACCTTTGAGAGTAGGTCATATTTTTTTATGTTTTCAGGAGAAGGATGCATTGTACGTTTTTGATTAAGATTGGAATATGAAGCAGAGTAGTAACTATACTCCAAGGAAGGCTCTTTTTTTTTTTTTTCCCCCACCCTCCTCTCCTGATATTTCTGATAGAGGTAGGAAGTATGAGAGCTATAAAAAGGAAATTAGCTATGGGATTGGAAGTAGATAATGGAAGACTAAATTGTTGCAAAAAACATAATACTTTGTATGAAATACATTTTTTCTCAGCTGAGTTTCTAGTATGAAATTATCCATATTAAAGCCATGAGTAGCACATAGATCAAGAATCATATGAAGAATTTGTCCCCCATGAGAGTACATCCCGGGTTTATCAGCCACTCCTTGCCAGCTTGGGGACAGCTGGAAGGGGCTTCTTTACTGATGCATGTGCTGTAGTAATTCTAAATTTTTATTGTATTTCAACCTGTAGTCTGTCCAAAAGCAATCCAGTTTCTAGTATGGTGGTTCAGTGAAACTTGCCCCT
Organism: Burhinus oedicnemus; assembly: GCA_008921705.1. Classification (NCBI taxonomy): domain Eukaryota; kingdom Metazoa; phylum Chordata; class Aves; order Charadriiformes; family Burhinidae; genus Burhinus; species Burhinus oedicnemus. Next base: position 538,972 of record VFFE01006972.1, on the reverse strand, counting down.
AGAATGTCTCTCATTTACTTCTTTTCTCTCAGAAAAGAACTCTTATAGTCTTAGTTGCCACTAAATACCTGCCATCTGTTTATGGTGGTAACATGACATCTTCATGTCAACTTTAGGATGATGTATTGGAAAAGCCCTGCTTTTCACTGGACCATCTTAAGGAATATATATTTTCTTTTGCCCAAGGAACAAGGATTCTGAGGGTGTGGGTTCTTGTGGGTTGACCTTGGTGAGCAGCTACGCACCCACCCAGTCACTCCCTACACCCTACAGTGGGATGGGGGAGAAAATCAGAAGAACAAAAGCTGAAAACTCATGGGTTGAGATAAAGACAGTTTTATAAGTGACACAAAGCTGTGTACACAAGGAAAGCAAAATAAGGATTTCATTCAGTACTTCCCATCAGCAGGCAGATATTTTGGCACTTCCTGGGAAGCAGGGCCACAACATACATAACAGGTACTTGCAAAGGCAAATGCCGTAAAACCAAGCATCCCTCCCTTCCTCCTCCTGTCCCTTAGCTTTTATTGCTGAGCACGATGTCATGTGATATGGTCAATTTTTGTCAGTTTGGGTCAACTGTGCTGGCTGTGTCCCCTACCAACCTCTTGCCCACTCCCAGCCTACTTGCTGGGTGGGCAGCGTGAGAAACAGAGGAAGCCTTGATGCTGCACTGTTCAACAATAGCCAAAACATTGACATGTTGTCATCGCTATTTTAGTCACATATCCGAAATACAGCACCATATGGGCTACTATGAAGAAAGTTAACTCCCTCCCAGCCAGATCAGTTCTACTGTAAAGTACTACTGCATAAATTCTGTTGTCACTTGTTCCAATGATTTGCAAATTATTCCTATTCAAACCTGTAGGCAATTAATTTGGATTTATTCGGATATAAATAGCAAGAGGAATAACTACTGCTTTTGACTGATTACTTCTAGTTGAGACAGGTGAAAATGAGAGGAGAATTAGGTATAATACTTTTTTTTTTTTTTAGATAGAAACTTGCTTAGATTAAAGTACAAGACCAGAAAGCGTTTTAGAGAAACAGACCTAAAATAATTCCCAGTGATTTTCTCATGTAGCTCAGGAACGTTTCAACTTCTATTTAAGCTTTAGGAAAAAAAAGAGAAAGATAGATTCTTTATTAGTGTAGGTTAACAGTGTATTTAATTCTAATATTTTGCATGTTTATGATAGGTTTTTGCAGCATTATTTAATCTAGAGAACTGCATCATCTTCTGCTTGAATAGAGACAAGATTACTGAGTTTCAGTAAGTAACAAGGAAGTTAAATTTCAGGTCTTTGCTAAGAATACAAGAGGCTGCTGATAAAATTTCCAAATGACATTGTTATTGTTATAAATCCTTGCAGTATGTCAGTATTCCTAAATGGTATGAGTTCTAACATTTGAACAGATTCTACAGCATTAATTGGATCATATTTTTATTTTTACACCAAACATACCTACAGAGGATAGGGAAAAATTAATCAAGTCTAAGGGGCTGGTTTGATCCATTGAGAAGAATGGCTACAGAAAATGTCAGTGACAATATTCAACAAGTGAATAAAATAAGTCAGTAGAATGTAGTGTTTCACCATTTGGAAGCGTATGTCTGTATGATGAATACTCTAGGAGATAACTGGCCAGTATACCTTAATTTTGACATATGCACACATGAAGGCAGTAAGTACAACAGCAAGATTTGGACCCTCGTCTTCAGTAAGAGAACAAAGGTTCCTTTTAGCCAAAGTATATTCCATATTTTTGACTCAAGTGCTTGTTGAGATGCTTTGGTTTAATGTATAAACGTTTGTAATTTTTTTTGATAATAAAGAAATATTAGTTAATAGGAAATGTTCAACTTGTTGTCCACCAAAACCCCCAGGGCCTTTTCTGCAAAGATGCTTTCCAGCCAGTCAACCACCAGCCTGTGCTGGTGTATGTGTTTAGTCCTGTCCAAGTGCAGGACTTAGTGTTTCTCATGGTTGAGCTCCAAGAGATTCCTTTCTGCCCACTTCTCTGGCCTGTCAAGGTCCCTCTGAATTAAGCATAACCACATGGTACATCAATGTGGTGGATTGGCCCAGCTCACATCCAAGCACCCAAACAGCCACTCACTCACTGCCACCTCTCCTGCTGCCAGCAGGATGAGGGAGAAAATAGAATCATAGAATCATAGATTATTTGGAGTTGGAAGGGACCCATAAGGATCACCAAGTCCAACTCCCTGCTTCTCGCAGGACTGCCTTAGACCATAGGACTAAGAGCGTCTTTCAGACGCTCCTTGAATTCTGACAGGCAAACAGGAAGAACAAGAGTGAGAAAGCTCATGGGACAGGGAGATCACTTACTGATGTGGGCAGTAGGTACTTGACTTTGGGGAATTTGATTTAGTTTATTTCCATTTAATATAGGTAATTGAGTACTGATTAAGTTATTGGGAAACAAAAACAAACAAACAAAAGAAACAAGCACACACTTAGGGAAAATACCTTTCTTAGGGTCAACTTTACTCCATACTCTTCTCCTCCCACCTTGTTATTGATGCAGTTTATACTTAGTCCCTTCAGTGAGACAACTGGCATTGTAAGGGGTGGTAGTTGTTTCTCTCTGCTGCTCCTTCCCTCTCTTTTCCTATGCTCTGGTGTGGTTCCTTTACAGGCTGCAGTCCCTTCAAGGGTATAACTGCTCTGGCATGGGATTATCCATGTGCCATTTTCCCTTTAGGGAAAATTTGCTTCTGCATGGGTCTTCTGCAAGCTGCAGTCCCTGCTGGGGTGTGCCTGCTCCACCATGGAGTACCCCCTGCTTCTCTGACCTTGGTGTTCCCCTATTGTTTCCCTCTAATTCCCTCCTCCTCTCTTTCTCTGCATTTGTTTGCTGCTCTTTCTTAAATGTTTCCACAAAGGCATCACCAACTTTGCTGATGGGCTCAGCTGTGTCCTGTGGTGGGTCCATTGTGAAGCTGGCTGAAAGCGGTTGGAAACATCTGTGTCCAGCACAGGGCAGCCCCTGGCCTATTCTCATAGAGGACAGTGCTGTAGCCCTCCCACTACCAAACCCTTGCAACCTACACTTAACATCATCAACCACTCCTTCTCCCAGTTTTGTATCATCTCCAAACTTGCTGAGGGTGTGTTCTGTCCTATCACCCAGGTCGTTAATGAAGATATTACACACTCTTGGCCCCAATATTGCCTCCCCTCCAAGTGGGGAAATGACTAGTGACTGGCTACCAGTTGGACTTTGTGCCACTGATCTCAACTTTTTGAGCCTGACCGTTCAGCTAGTCCACCCTGCTGTCCATTTATCTAGTCTGTACTTCATTTTGTCAGTAAGGAAGTTATGGGAGATAATGCCAAAAGACTTACGCAGGTGTATCATAAGAAAAAAAACTTTTCAAATCTAAATTGAAAAGAAAGGCAAAAAAATCAAAAGAAAAGGAATTTAATATCTCTGTATCATGGCTGGGAAGAGATTAAGTGATTTTCCTGAAGTCTCTGAGGCAGTCTATGACAGAGGAAGTCATTAAGGCCATGTCCCCTGAACCAGTTCTCACATTACAGAGGAACTTTTTCATTTTGTAATCATTTTTCTATTTATTACATACTCTGCCTTGAAGCTGTTCTCATTCAACTGTATTTTGAAACTAGTCTTATAACTGGCCACTCATATCCTGCGTTTTTCACAGTCATGGAAGAGCCTGGGTATCATTCTTGCAGCTCTCTTCCCTATCATACACAAAGTGAACTGCAGTAGTTGTAAAGTACTGCTGAACTGACAGGTTGGAGTTGCTGCTGACACTGTAGAAAAGGACTTTCCAAAAGGTTAAACCCTACATTTTTGTCAAAGAAAAAAGCAATGAATTATTTGAACTGTTCCGTCTTGATCTACAGGTCTTTGAGATAACATATGGAATCACTTAATCCTTCTAAACCCATCTTATTTTGACTTTTATATAATCATCTGCTCGTGCAAGTCTGCATCACACTTCAGGAAATGTTAGGGCTGATAGCAAGACTGATGAGCTGAGTGTGAGCACAAGCTAGGAAGATTCAAGGCATAAGCAGAAGTCTTAAGTCCAGGAAGAACACATACTTAGATTTTTATATTTTTTGATGGACTCAAACCACATATTTCCAGGTTATTTCTAATATGCATGAGGCAACTGGTGAAAAAAAAAATGTAATCAGCCCAGTGAATACTTTTTTTAAAAAAATAGTGAACATATTTACTGAGCCCATCATAAAGAAAATACTATAATCGTAGATGTGCCACGTAACTTTGAAATCAATTTGACTTCACTGCTTTTCTCCTGTGACACATTTAATGGAGCAGATTGATCTGTTTGGTGCAAGGAAAGTACTTACAATTAAGTTTTGATTTTGTTATGTTACCAGCAGTGAAATAAAGGGGTAAGAGATGAGAAGTAACACCCTACTTTAGAGTATTAAAACAGTGTTAAAAGAATAAAATCCATCATTTTATAAATATAAATAAAAACTGCAGTCATGATCCAAAAAAAAACCATATAAAAAGATGCTCTTTTTATTGGTGCATACATTTAAAAAAATGCTGAGTCAACCTGATGTAGGAAGCTGAAGAGCTGCTGGTCAATAGGGCATGTAATATATAAGAAGCAGCAGAGCCGAATAAACGGTAATCTGATAGTCACAAAATACACTTCTTTCTTCCTAGCCTAAGGATCTGTCTGCGCTTAATCAGATTTGCACCCAGTCAGTGACGTGGGTTCTCCACAAAGCGCTGCTACACGGTTGGCTGAGGGTAGTGGCACAGTCCTGGTTCATGGATAGAAGGGGAAAAAAAAACCAAAGAAAAAGAAAAAGAAAAGGTGCTGCATGGACAGAACTATATGCAAAACAAAGAGGTCAGCTCAGAGAGCCATTGCCATGTACAGTGGTGCACTTCCTGCTTGAGGCACGTTCTATTAATTGGCAAACGCTCAGTCTCTTTTCACTGCTAAAAGAATTTCTTTTTCTGTACATTCTGTGATTCTAAGATTCTATGATTTAGGAGCTTTTCAAAAAAGGAAAATCTGATTTTCTCCCAACTCAGGTGTTGAATAAAAGTGACCTGACTGTGCTAAGTAAACTATGTGGAAGAGGTTGCTTTTTTGTATATCCCAAGCTTTGAAACATATGCTACGGGCTTTATGTTTCATTTTAACGAGGGTAAAATGGAGCCATCAATGGACACCTCCTTGAAAAGATGCTTTGGGTCTCTTTTTGTTGCATTAAGCAATTCTAGTTACACCAACTTTGTAGAGTCTGGATCATTACATACACCTCATATTGAATCTTACTGTATGAAAAAGCATTACTTCCAAAACAGAGTATATACCTTTCTCTACACTTCAGTACAACCCATCGTTAGGAATCTATGAAGCAGGACAAGCAAAACTGACAGAAAGGATTAATTTTAAAATACAAGTAGACACCATGTTCTTTCACTTGAAACACAATGAAACAACAATAATTGCAGTGTGAGCTGAACCTGCAGAATCGTAACCAGCTAACCCTAATTGAATGTTGGCTTTCCGGTATTAAAAAGGATGGATTTGGCATTTACCACTTCTTTTACCTGAATCAGCACATGAAATTGTCTTCCTCTGAGTAAATTACTAAGCGCTTTTGTTAGAAATGACAGGCCAAATGTCAAGAACTCTTGCTCTACGAAGGTTTATTTTGAAGATACCAGCTGTTTAAGTACAGATCTGATCTCCAAGAACTTTCTTCTTTCACATTTATATATGTGTTTAAATATACAGTGGTTAAATTGATTACCCACAATACATGATAATGCTGTATTGGAATAAATAAGAAAGGAAAACACCATTTTTCTGAAAGCTTTTGTCAAAATCAAGAAAGCTATTGCTAAAGGACTGAACGCTTTTGCTTCACGGATCAGATTCACACAAAAAAGAATCCATTTCTGCATCCTGTACATGCAAATGCAGATGAGAATATAAAGAAGACTCTTTTACACATTTCATTGAACTTTGTACTGGGTCCTGAGTCATTGAGTTACCTAGAATTGCACAAAATACACTACATATGATATAACTGCACATCCAGGTCACATGCCAATTGCCTTGCATTGGACGGATCCAGGTTTTAAACTTCCCTAAATGTAATTCAGGGATACAACAGATCTGTTATGTGATAAAAGCTCAATGTATACCCACAAAGTAGCACAGAGAGACAATGGCAGGTGGGGGAGCCCAAATGGGTGTTCTCTGTGTGTGCGCTTACTGGAAACCACTGGAAACCACTGGAAACCACTGGAAACCTGGGGGCATGGAGCTGCAGCAGCCTCCCCTCTCTCGCTGTTGGATCTGACATGATATATTTTCCTCTAACAAAATGCAACAAAAATGGCAGTGTAGTAGTGATGAAAGAGAAGTGCATTGTTTTGCCAAAGATTATCTCAACATTATCAAATAATGCACTTTTTTCTCTCCTAGACAATTAAAGGCTTATACTTTTTCCACATTTCCGACAGAAGCATTTGTGAACAGCAGCTTTACTCCGTTCCGGATTCTGGAGATGCAATTTCAACAGAGGCCAGTGAAAAGGAATCTGAAGGAAATGTTGACTTTTTAACTTGAAATCTTGTTTGTTTTCTTTTCCTGTCTAGTACTAATAAATTCAATTACATTTCTTATGACTAGGATAGGAAAAATATATATACCTGTTTCTGCCTGAAGACAGATGGATGCAGTACGTGACTTCTGTGTCCATTCCAGCCCCATTTTTTCTAATAATGACCTGTAATTTTACAGTATAACTGCAACTTATTTTCATTTTCAATTCAGATGTTCATTGCTGTTCATCATTGTGGTTAATAAATAAATACATAAATTGAAAAAAAATACCTAGAAGAAAACACAACTGGAAATCTTGGAAATGAAATCCAGGTAATACAGCTAAGATCTCTGGGAAGAGCTTCAAAATGAGATCTGAATTGTCCTGAAATTAATGGGATCTATTATGCTGATTTAAATGGGAACTGGCCTGGACCCCAAATAACTTAAGTTCTTCTCCAGTTTGTAACACATGCTGAGTGCTTAGAGCAGAACATAACTTCAGATTTGGTGTCTAGTAGTGGCATTTGTCAAGGTAAAACTGAAATGGTTACAAATGGCTGCAAAAAAGCACCATCTTTCAAGTTAAAATAGAAGAAAACAAAACCACGATGCTCATATTTTTAGGCAGAACTGATTTAGTTTGTGTCTTGTTCTTAACAGCAATACCACAGCATGGTAAAAAAAAGAAAACGTTGTGATACTCACTTGTGTGCTCTACTGTGGTCCTTCAATGGCAGTATAATTGTTGTTTAGTTAATAAACTTAGGTGACAGTGATAAGTGCAATTTTATGGCTAGCATATTGATGATAATAGTTGGAAAAAAAACATGTTCCGAAATGAGACAAGCAAAAACAAATATTACAGTCCAAATTGCACATAACTATTTTTTTCTCTCTGTGCAATCAGGAATCGAATACTGTGTAGTCATTTTCATCTCTGTATTTACTGTAAAACGAGAATAATAACTCCATATGATTCATAGCAGATGCTGGTGACACAAAGCTACACACCTGTGGAGAGTAGGATGTTATAATCCCACTGTGATTAAGAAGATGTATGCTTACTGCTCTGCGATGAGGATGGATTGTTTACCTTTCCTATTAGGTCTGTAATTAATCACCCAGGTTTGATCTGTGTGATACCAAAAGGATTTAGCATCCCACATTGCTTAAGTAGCATGTTGGTTTGTACAATACCTATTGTTTTGTATTAAGAGATGCCTCTGTAGAACATACTACAAGATTTTTTTTTTTCTTACATAACCTCTATTTATTTGGACAGAAAATGGCACTGCTGTGAATAGAAAGAGATAACCAGAGAAAATACATCTGGGGAAAAAAAAAAGTATTTTTGAGTTACCATTCCTGTACTGAATAAATCATTTCCTTTTACATAATGCCTTTATGTACTGTATTTTAAAGTGTTTAAATAAGAACTAAACAAGTCTTAAAGGAACAAAAAAGTTGAATTTTACTTTCTCTTGCCAGAGTGCTTCGGAAAAAAGAAATGTCTGGGTCAAGTTACCTACACCTCCATTTACTATATCTCCATTTTGGAATAGTACATCTCTGGTGGAGCAGTGAACAGAATTTATGTTCAGCTGACCCTTAAATCTTGACTGGCTGTCACAGTCCAATACTCTCTGACCAGGTTCTTTTAGCTATTCCACATGTGGAGGGTGTAATGTTTAATATAAAATTTACTTACTTGAAGATGGTTAATGGTACACAGGATGTCTGATTTAGCAGAGTAATAAAAAATATACTGAAATCACAATACAAATGAGAAATGTAAGTTACACTTAGCAAAATATAATAATTGCAATACACAGTTCAATTACACTACCAGTGTAATGACCATTACCAGTCTCTGTAATATCCTCACTGTTATGACACTGGGTGTCCCCAGTTGCCGTGAAGGAATACGTGAGTTGAAGCCAGCTCAAGCCCATTTCTCTCTTCAGAATTCTTTTGCTAGTTGTCTAGTTTTTATGCTCTATGTTGGGCTAAGCCATGTATTCGCTTTCCCCCTGCTGGTCTGTCTAACTCAAGGAGACATTCACACTCCTTTAATGAACTCAGGGACAAACACTTACACCACCAGCTGATCCACTCAACTGTTGATAGCTAAAACAAAAGCTACCCTCTATGCTGAGATAAAAGCCAGCTTCTTTGCAACAGTTGTGGTCAGTCACACCCTGTATTATACTAAGCTTCATGGGTACATTGCCCTTGCAATTGCCCTCTGAGTCTTCTTCCATTTTAGGGGTTTATTGGTCAGTCACATTGATGTATTCTGGGCATTTACTGGACTAACATGGGGATCACCACTGTATTGATGAACTGCTTTTGAGAAGCTATCAAGACAGCAATTGAAGGCCATTGTCTGCGGTTGTATCTTGACTGCTAGCCTAGACCATGAAATGGAACAGCAGCTTTCCATAAATTATACAGGAGTAGGAACTTCTGAGGTTTAGCAAATCTTTAAAGATCTTATCTTTAATATATGATGCTTCTGTGTGGTTTAGATTGTCATTGCCAGATTATTTAGCACATGCAAGAAAATTAGGCAAGATAGGAAGCAGGAAGCACTCAGTATTCCTTTACTTTTTTACCCACTTTGCACAATACAGTTTGCTGGGTACTTGAAACTTGACTGGAATCTGAGTTGGGTGCTGTGTGTGTAACTATACTAGTTCACCTCAAAATGGCGAGGTCATCCTCAGAAAAGCAGTGTTTTGGGGTTTGCTGTTTTTCAAATAATTACAACAAGGTAGAACATTTTTTTTCTTAAGGAAAAATGTGAAAGAAAATTCTTTACTGAGCCTGTATTCCTTGTCTGTCTGTTGCCTTTCTGAAGGCATTAAATGTGAAGCTAGGGCATTAGTCAAATGACACTGTGGTACATCAGTAGTACAGTCAAGTAAGGCTGTGTTTATCATCTCCACTGCTTAGTCCAGGCACTTACCTTGCACATAGCTCCCCCACCCTCCGTCCATCAACTTGAGGGACCAGTCTTCACCATCTCCTTTTCTTCCCATTGCTTGCTTTCCATGCAAAGGGAATCTGTGTGTTTCCCCCTAGGAGAAATGTGTTCTTGGTAGGGTTGGATCAGGGGAAGCAGCATCCTGGGCTCTCTCTGGAGTTCAGGAGATGCCTGTATAGATACAGGGCAGGGCACTGGAGAGAAAAAGGGTTGAGTCACTAGCTCCCAAATCTGGATGTTTCATTCACGTACAAATAAAAAAATGCCTATCTGAGTGTGGGGTATGTCCTAAAAGCATTTGTTTTGGTGAATTGTTATGTCTGATGCTTAATTATAATTTCAATATCACATTAAATGACACTTTAATTTCCTGTGTTAGAAAGGAGAGGAATCAGATCACTGATCTTCGTATACTTCTGTGAGATATGTTTGAGTTTGGTTCCAGAAGTCTTTGTGTTATCACTAATACTTATATCTTTTCCTCAGTTGAAACTGTGGCAATCATCAGAATTAGCTATGGACATATAGCATGGAAAGACGAGAGATTGAATGATGTGTACAATTCTATGTTGAATAGCTAAATGATGTATTTTCAATAGCATCTCATTAACTTGTAGGCCAAATTCAGTCTGCAGGCGCACAAAGGAAGAGAGACTTTAGACTCATCCATCTTCTAATCTGACTTTGTGTAACGTCAAAATGTTTGAAGTAGAACACCTGAGTTGCACATGAAGTGAAGGCAAGATGATAACTATGGTGCTACGATATTGACATTTGCAAGTATAGAACAAGAACCTTTTACTGGCAGTATTTTTTCATCATCCACTGATAATGAAAAACCCATAAAATGTTTGGCTAACTGAAATGAGAATTTCAAGCAGACTTTCAAACATGGAGTTTCAGGGGAAAAGGGGGATTTCACCGACAGCAGAAAAATGAAGAGTGTAACTTAAAATACATTATTCTTATGAAAATTCTGAGGCTACTGCCAAACACCTTCAGAGCTGGCTATAGTGTTAAGAATCCTGCTATGCTTTTCAGAAAGATGTCAATTTGAAGAACTACTAATACAGTTACACGTTCCTAGATGATATGAACTATTACGTTCAGTAACCAGGAGACATCTAAGGTATATTTTAAATTTGCATTTCAGGAAACACGTGTTTATTAAAGCCGTGGATAGGTTTCAAAACTGGGTCTTCAAAAGAAACACATCAGTGGGATGAGTCGATGACTTACAATTTTCTGAATCCTTTATGGAAAACTGTCATCCTGTTCATTGTCATGTTCTCTTTCCTTGTACTTTCTTTATTTCCTTGGCCCTTCAGGAAAGAGTGGGAAATGCTTTTCTTTCCCACTGAGTCCAGAGAGATGCCCGATTCTTATCTCATTGCAATTTAGATGCTGGTAGACTTGCTGACAGGTGTCTGGGAAATTCCTTGTGTGAATCACGTTGTTGTTGGCATACAGACATTTTACAGGACAGCTGAGCTGTTGCCGCTGCATGGAAATGTTAACAAGCATTCAGTATGAATCAGTGAGGATTCTCCCTGAAGTTTTTGATGCTGCAAGGGCCCTTCATACTTGTCACTATCCTGGCCATTGCTTTGACTAGAGAAGACAGCCCAGGGCTGTATCATACTTTAACTATGTCCCTCTGCCCTATTAAAGAGATTAAAGAGATGTGTAAGATCAGCTTTGAGCTGTTAGAAAGCTAGATGCTGAGGCTCAACACAGAGGGATGAGGAAAGAGCTCATTCACAGATGTGTACAGTCCACCTATCACTCTACTGTCAACAGTGCTGCAGTTGAAACAGTGGAAATCTACTGAACAAAAATGAATTGCATTGTTTGCTTGTTTTTTTTTAAAAACTCATAATGACAGTACCTATTTGGCCACCCATTTTAGACTCCCCAGCTTAAGTTGTTTATCTCTCTTTTCCTATAACTCTGGGATAGGAAAAAAGGCTGAAGAAAGGATTAGGGAGGATTGAGGATTGTGCATCCCAAAGTGATCACTATCTCACAAACAACAGGAAGGCACATTTCAAGAGGTGGTTCTGATGAATATGTGCATGTGTGCAACTTCAAGTTTGTGTGGCAGGAAGGTGAAGGGGTTGAATGGACAAGGGACTCTTGTGAAGCCCCTCAGTAAATATATACCTTTCCCAAGTGTAGTCACTGTAGGGAAACAGAATCATAATAGGACTCTAAATTGGATTCTCTGAAGTGCACCCTAGGGATTTATTTTCTTCTACTGTTACTGGGAAACCCAAACTTCCAATTTCAGTGCCTAAAATTAGGCTATCTAAATCCCAACTTCAGACACTGAAATCTCCATTTTTAGAAGCACAATCTTTTGCAAAATGTTAGACCTGAAATACTAGCTACACTTGGCATATTCACAAATGAAACTGACTCATCTGTACAAATCCCTGGGAGCTAGTGGAGTCAGGAATAAACAGATTTTCCCATTAAAAATCCTTTTTTCTTTTTTTTTTTTTTGCACATACCTTTAATGGGTGGTTTTGTTCATGTATATACAAGAACTCACTCACAGGCTGAATGCTTGTGTAGAATTTCATAGCTAAAAATACTTCTCCCACAGAGTTATGAATATTTGAAAATGTATCTCTATCACAGAGGTGAACTTTTATTCTATGCATTGCCCTGATGATCAGCAATCACTGCAATGCAATGGAAATAGCGTTTTTCCCTTGCAATGCTACCAACCAGAAATAATTCAACATATTAAAAAGAGACTGAGGTATCACAGATACTTGGAGGTGTTTTCGAGGAATCACCTCAATTTTACATCAGTTGTGATGTCATTTGTAGAAGCAACTTTCCCTACAAGCACAAGAACTGCAAGCAGAGCCACTGACCAATTAAGATTAAGAGCTGATAAGTACTTAGATTCCCCTAGCTCCCTTAGTCCACCGTGAATCCAGAGGTATCCAATGAAGACCCCAAACTGATTCACTATTGCTATTACACTTCCAGCACTGAACATTAGCTTCTGTTTTCTTAGAAGCAAAGTTGTTACAGAACCAAAAGGCTCATTAAGTCAAGGAGTCCATCTTCCCGCCAATACAGGAGTGTTCTCCAGAGTATACGCTATGGTATGTTTTCTGGTGTTTGACCTGTGTAGATTTTGAACTTTCCACAGAAATAACATCACAACTTTATTTTGGGAGACTGTCAGCTGTGTAAGACATCTCACTACCCAAAAAACATACATGATTAATATTTTCTTTAAATGTTTATATGCATACGTAAATATCATGTTTTTTCATGTATAGGCATAAAGGTAATGGTGGAGAAATGAGTACGTTCCAAATTGCAATAAATAGGAAATATTTTAAATATTTTTAGTATGTTTAAATAGGAGATACTTTAGAACCTCTTAACATCTTTAAGCTTTTGTGATGCAATGTGAATATATTATTGTTGACCTCTGTGCGTATGAATCCTTCATTCCATTTGAAATGCTTTTGTATAGCCAGCAACATCCACTTACATTTACTTATACATACATTTTCCCACATTTACAGAGATATATTTTGATATTTACAGAACGGGGGCGGGGGGGAAGGAAGAAAATTAAAGTTGTCTCTTAAATTTTAAATCGGAGTTAAAGCAAGAATTCTTAGCTCTTTTTAAAAAAAAATACTTCATCTTTACTTCTTTATATGAGATCATTCTGCGGGATGCCTGCCACTGTCTTATATTATCTGGAGTTTTCTCAGATTTGTATTTCAGCAGGACCAATGACATTCAGTTGGTGTTTTTAACTCCACTTTTTGCACTGTCATTGTTATATTCCTTCTGTTTCAGAGAAGTCTTTGCTGAATTAGGACATATGACTGGATTCCTCTATCTTTTTCTGTAACGATATTCATAATTTCATAACTTTGTATCAAAACAACAGTTGTACAGCGCTTATCAATTCTGTTCTACAGACAATTCTGCATGGTTCGGGTCTCCTTTGGAAACAGTTGAACAAATTCCTTGCAGGAAACTCAGTAGAGCAGTTCACCTCAACCAAAGTAAGTGCAGCAGCTTCAATTAGTATTAAAGCTAAGGCAAAATGGAATTAGAAGAGTTTCAGAAGTAGAATTTGACAGGTTGGTTAAACTGGTAATTGAGCTTAAAGGTGAACTGTGAGGCGGAAAAAAACAAAAAACCACCCCACAACAAAAAAGTGGTGCTCTTTACTGCTTATTTTTTATGCTAAAAAAACCTCATCAAACCCTCAAACTTTCATCATGCCTTCATTTTCTCCTCTCTCAGGTAACAGAATTTCTTCTCACTACTTCCTTGGGAATAACAGAAAAAATCCTTGGAGGATTTATACAGTGCTAGCTTCATGAAGCTGTAATGTGAACATTAAAATTCTGGTCAGTGGAAATATTAAACTTTTATTCTGCAAATGTATTGCTATAGGTAGGCAATCAGTCCCACTGTGCTACTGTCTGTGACCCATGCTGAGCTTGCTCAGATGAGCAAGTGTGATATAATTCAGGTGTCTTAACAAATTATTATCCCCACCCAAAAGTTACCACCCTGAGGAGAGAGCTCTGAGTACTCTTACTCTATTTCAGTGCCAGGTGTAACAGGTTATTGTAAACTACCCTTGCACTTAGAATTTATTTCCTGAGATATGATTCAGCTGTAATGATAATGTCTGACATATTATTTGAGTTACAGTCAAGACACAGTATAATTTTGGTGTGACTATCCACTCTGATATGCAAGTAGATACAATATAAAACTCTGAGAATACTTTGCAGAATTATGTTCCTTTAGCAGTGACTCTGCTTAAAATCATCTGAATAATCCATATTCACAGCCATAGATACTCACAGAAAGAATATTTTAAGATGGTGTGCCTCAGAGTACTTATGAGTATTTTATACACTTTTTTGTAACACGGAAGATTTATTCATATCCATGTACTTAGTTTGAATGTAATGTCAAAAAATTAAGTATCGAATCAACTCCTTGCACCAAAATCTTAGCTATAGGAAATTTAGTAGGATCCATACTTCAGAAATAGTCTTACTGTCCTAGGAGAGGACAGGTTACAGTTTTCTAAGGTTCCCTAAAGAGTCCCTAATCCTCCTTGTCTAATACCTCTGCCTAAACTGCTGCTTTTCTCCCCTTGTGTTTATGAGAATTGAAGTGCCACTGACTATGCAAGCCATCATCTTTTTGGTTGTAAGAGTGACATTTATTTAAATGAAGGGAAGAAATTGTAACAAGAGGCCAGTCCTAATTTGATTATATTAGCTTACATTTCAAACATGACACGTCAGAAGTTCATACGTTCTAAACAAGAAACACAGTCAAACAAGTTACAGTCATTTCAAAAACAGTCCATCAAAAAAGCACAGTAAAAAATGAGACCTCACAAATGTTGCCTGCTGAATTGTCTGCTCCTTGATTTTAGATGGGGGTACTTCATAAGGCCCCAATACTTGCAAGACTCCTGCTAGCCCATGATTAATAGTTTTCAATGCTGTCTTTGGCACAGGCTATTGATTCAGTAAGACAATCTGAAGTTATGGCATGTGCATAAAGAAAGGTCAGTTTTACACTAATTTTACTATCGCTCACTGTAATTCTGGAAACCATTTAGGGTGGAGGCCTTCAGGTGCTAATAGAAGAGAGACGAGGCAATTTTAGTATCTTGTGGGTCACCTCCTTTATGGTGATCTTTACTTGAACTCATAGATTTTCATGTTCAAAATAAATAGCTTTTTTTATAGAAGGCTGCACAGCCATGCAGAAATGTCAGCAGTTTTGCTGTGGCTTTTCCTGTCCATTTCAGTTCCATACATTATAAGGAAGCAAACCTGTTGAATTACTTATGAAAATAAATATTTGCAGAAATAAAGCTCTAATGGCACTATCCTGTTACTGTTGCCAGGGCCATGGGGGCATTGACGGGCCTGACTGTCCCTGCCCACACCCTGAGATCTCCTCTGACCCTGCCCAGGGCCCAGGACCCCATGTCAGCCCCCCAGGGCCATCAGCCCCTGCCCCAGCAATGCCACAGCAGGGCCAGTCTCCAGCTCCCCACAGCTCTGCCCTGCCCGGCCATGGGTACCGCTGAGCCAGGTCCACTCATAGAATCATAGAATCATAGAATCACCTAGGTTGGAAGAGACCTTTAAGATCATCAAGTCCAAGCATCAACCTAACACTGCCAAAACCACCACTAAACCATGTCCCTAAGCACCACATCTACCCATCTTTTAAATACCTCCAGGGATGGTAATTCCACCACTTCCCTGGGCAGCCTGTTCCAATGTTTGATGACCCTTTCAGTGAAGAAATTTTTCCTAATATCCGCTCACAGGCCCATGTCCTGGCCTGACCTCATTGTGTCCCTGTCCCCATGGAGGTGCCCAATGCCCGGGGCTGTCCTGGTGCCCCCTGGCTGCCCTGCTCCTGGCTGGGGTGGTGGGACAGGCCTTGTCTGCCAGGCCCTGCCCTGATAGGGAGCCTCCATAGCACTTGGCCCCAGGGAGACCCTGGCCCATGCTGCATCCTGACAGTTGGATGTTTCCGTCATCACACCCACCCACTACTAAGAAATAAGCTTACAGGATATATTATTTTAACAAATAATGCACTCTGTGGGCTGTTTGCTGGCTCTGAGGGCAATTGTTGTGGCCCTGCTGTGGTCTGTATGATTCAGCTGCCTTACCTCCTGAAATGTGGTAGCTGTACCTAAACTGCCTGTTTGGGAATATTCCCCCTTGTTTCTGCTACCACCAAACCATATGTTGGTGCTGTCTTGGGAGAGTGCTAGGTGGCTCAGACCAAAGCTGCACGAGGAAACCTGCTGCACAGCAACAATAGAGTTAAACACGTTATTTTTCAGGCCTTAATATCAATGTGATAATGTAGTTCTTGCTGGATATTAGAGCTGGATGCTCCTGTAGAAGGCAATTAAAACAAAAATAAAGCTTACTAGTAATGAATGCCTAGTGCAGTGATGTAACTCTCAGCTTCAGAGGAAATCAACTGGTGAGTTCCCTAGTAATGGTGTTAAAAGGGAATTATGAGCTGAAGCTTATAACTAAGTGCAGTAGAAATAAGTAAAAACAATGTAGAAGAGAAACTTGTATCTCTCAGGCCAACTTCACCAGTTGATTCATGCAATCAGCTACTGGTCTCTCAGCATGGTGTATTCATACATATCTTTGAATGGGCTAACTAGTCTTTAGCTAAAGGCTTTTCTTCTCTTCCAGTCCTCAAATGCAGCACTTCCAAAGCTTCCCTATATCTACCTTTACTCCTGTCATGATCTGCTTAGAGAATGAAAAACTACAGAAGGAACCAGAGAAAGGGTGATGGAGAGAGCACACGTCTGGACAGAGCTATAGGTAACACTTCTGTGTCTCTGTGTTAGAAGTTTTACTGTCTCCATTTCTGTAAGAAATTTATTCTACATGGTGAAAGCAAAACAGCAGAGAAGTCCTGGACAGGGAAATCCTGCTTTCCAGAGACTTCAAAAAAGTTTTAAAAAATCATGACCTTCTGAAGCCAACATTTCTGTTAAAAATATGTGTTCCTTTTCCTTTTGCCTAAAAGGCACCCTCCCTAAAAGCCACTTGTAACTCCAGCCCCCTCTTCCATGTGATAACCCAGAAAAGCCCAGTGGACTGGCTGTTGACAATTCTGTGGCTGAAATGGAATTACTGCTTGGGAATCAGAGAGAGAGTTTGTCATCTAATATGTCAGCTTTCATTTGTAAGCAAGCATTTTGATGCTTAACTTGCTGATCATCTTACTTGACATTTTGACTCAACAGGTGAATATTAAAGACAGACTTCTGTTTGGGTGGGCTGAATATTGCTGTTAAAATATTTTAAAGAGATTTAAAACTCCGTTGTGGGTCTTCATGGTTTAGTTTAGCAGGTTATGGACATTGCTGATCTTCAGCCTGTTCTGAAGGAACCAGAATAGGCAATTCTTTCTGTCTTTCAAAGAAGAGAAAAGATGCAAAGTTTATTTTCACTATAACGTATGAAATTATCAAACAAAATCACAAGGCTATATGGCATCAATATGCATTATCTGTTGTGGTTCTTGACAATTTGTCAATGTTCAAAAGACAAAGTAGGGGAGAAGCAGTAGGCATCACATGGACATATTTGAAAATAACTACAGTCTTTGTGGGAGTGAAATGTTCTTGCTCTTTTAATGCAGAATCACAGGGTTCAAAGTTGAGATCTAAGAGCCTGCCAAAATCAGACGTTTGACAAGTGAGATATTCTGCCAACATGCAAGAGCCTAAAAATGTAGCTAATATGATTATCATCCATACAGCTTTTCTGGAGGCTTATAGATATTTTTGTGTTTTCACCCAAGTTAGCTGTTCAGTAAAGCATTATTAAAACTAAAAAGCCCAAGAAAGTTAGCCCTGGAGTGTTGTAGGTGTTCAGACACTTTCTGCTTGGCTTTTAAATCTCATATCTTTTCACTTTTTAATTTAATATGAAGGAGGAAAATGGAAACTGTCATTAATGGGAATACGCTTAGTGTGAAGAAATACTTTTTTATATATGTGCAAGAATGATGGTTGAGTTACCATCCCTGGAGGTATTTCAAAGACATGTAGATGTGGCACTTAGGGACATGGTTTAGTGATGGACTTAGCAGTGTTAAGTTTACAGTTGGACTCAATGATCTTAAAGGTCTTTTCCAACCTAAACGATCTCTGATTCTATGAGGTTGGTTACAACTGTAAATGTGATTAGACCCCTCTGGGTGGAGACTCTCTTATTCTGAGCTTGCTTGACCTGTTAAGCAGGCCAGATTATATATTACCACTCTTCACACTGTGTGAGGTTTGAAAACTTATTTTCCAAAGCAGACTGCTGTGATACAGCTGATATTTTATGTCACAATTTTATTGCATTCTGCCAGGGAAAATTCAACAGCTAAAGTGATAATAAGTCTTCAGCTACTATCTTCTGGTTTTGCATCCTTGCAACTGAAAAAAAACCCAAAAGAAGTTGTTAGTTCATCTGGACTAAGAAAAGGGGCCAGGAAGAAATCTACTTGAAATCTACTTGGTCTGGAAAGTAAGAACTGGAAATGGTGTTGCTTCCCCCAAGACTGTTTTCAAGAAATTAGGGAGAAGACCACAAACCATTAGTTTACCTACCATTTGACTACAGAGAGGCACAGATTTTGAAATGCCTGGAAATTTAATTCTTTCCCTGAGCTGAAGCACAACCTGTTCACATCATTTTAACCACTGCATTGATTCCACAATAACATTTTCCTACTGTGGTAGTATTTTAGGATTATGATTAACATTTTTTTTTTATACACACAGACAGTATAAGAATGGATGCCTATTATAACTTTAAAATTTCCACAGCTATCTAAAACTTTGTCTTTGTGAGGCTTCTAATGTAAATTGTAAAAGCTACTATAACCATGGAGCTATGATCATTTATATCAGCCAAGGGCTACTGCTTGGATAAAACTTAAAAAGAGGGAAAAAAACACTTCTAGTAAATTGTTTTAATATTCCTGTCACAGATGGGCAAAACATTTATTAAGGGATGAAATATCAAACATATAACAGAGCTCTGAATTCTGCAAAGATTCATGTTTTCACTTTTTTATACGTTTGATTAATTTCTTAAAATCAGGAAACTATTCCGATATACAATGTTAATTGTGTATGTGTAAATCACTCTAACTTTGAATCTAGCCATACTGATAGTTATTTCGGTGTGGATTTCAACCTTTGATTCTCTCCTGATTTGACATTTACATTGTATGTTTGACAATTACATTGTAGATTTCAGAATGAAATTGATAAAAACAGTAAAGTTTTGATCTGTATTTCTTTTCACTCTGAAATCCTCTGAAACATTAAGGAAACTAATCTTAACCCTCAGGAGTTGGACTGCAAAAGTAAAATTTCTAATAATAACTTTAAATTCTTTGTGTTGAACAGATGAGTAGCTCTATGAGCAGCATTCCTTATGGGGCAATTCAAAGGCTAATGCTGTTTAACATCTTCATCAGTTAGTTGGCTGACAGGATGGAGAGCACCATTGTCAAGTTCACACATGACACAAAATTAGTGCGAGTAGTCAGTACACTGCAAAGCAGCACTGTAATTCTGAGGGACTCTGAGAAGCTGGAGGAATGGGCTGACCTGTGAAGGTCAGCAAAGACATATATTAATTATTACTTGATATATGACTATTTATGGCCTAATTCTAGTCTGAGATACTTTTCTCCATTTCATTTCATTGGAAATTCAATGGATATGTGTACAAATCCCACCTGTCTCAGACATTTATAAGGACAAACTTAGAGCTGTGTAAGAGCTTGACCTCTTTCATTTCTAAAACTTTAAATTTTTTAAAGATCTATGAATGTGAAATTTTTCCTTTGGCTTTTTTTTTTTTTTTTCCCCAGTTATCGATCCCACAGGGTTCATTAGCAAGTTCTAGGCAAACGTAGTGACACCTGTGCCTAAAATGGTAACTCCAAAGATTTTTTTATAGTTAGAATGATACAAACCAACTTTCAGCTAGGATAAATCATCACATCTCTATTCATGTGAACTGAGTTGCAGTGAATTTTACTCCGTAGATATTTCAAGGTCAGGAATTTGGATATTTTTTGGTTCAGAAAGTTAAGGGTTGCATACCACTATGTCTATAATGATCCTATTATTTGAACCTGCTTCAAACCTTTCTCTGGTGTATCCCTCCAGTGCTTTAAATCCAAGAGTGCCTACTTTCTTAATTTGGGATGCAATTCACAGGAACAGCTGTGCTCAGGAGACTTATACCATTTTGACTCTTGGCAATAGCTGCCCTGTTAGTCTAATTAATTTTTCTAAAAGATAACCATGAGCAATATGCAGCTTGATTTGTAAAGAATTGATCTTACCAGGCTCACTTTATTTGCGTTGTACTGCACAGAATTTTTAACTTTGTGAGTGAAGGGAAATGGCAGATCCACTGTAGTTTGATTTTAGTAAAGCTTTCAAATCTCTTGCAAAATCTCATCCTCAGTTTAATTTGTAGAGGCTTGGGTATAAATACTGATACGTGGATTGAAAAGGGGCTAAAGAATGTTAAGAGGAGATTTTTGATAAGCAGCAGACAATAGGATACCAAGGTGGGTTCTGAGAGGCTACCCAGAAGACCTCCTGGGTCTGCATATCTTCAGTAGTTCAGAGATGGAAATCAGCCACAGAGTGCAATGCCGAGATGACATTTCACCAAGACAGGCTGTGAAAGGTAAGGAGTTATGTTGATTTGGCAGTCTGAGGACAGAAAAATGTCAGTTGATAAGACAATTGAGCAGCAAATAAATAAATCAAGCTAAATTAATTTCAACATGTGTGTTCATTTTACAGCTCAGGAAGGTAAGAAGAGTCTGTGTATAGTGTAATGCTATTCACGTGAAACATTGCCTAGAGGTCTGGACATTGCAGTAACAAACACATTCACAAGTTGAAGGACATTCAAAAAGAGACAACAACAATTAGGACAAGGTGACAGGAGCTGATTTATAATGAAACAGTAATGGAGTTAAATATTTTAGTTTTCATCAGTATCAGCCATAGACGAAGATTAATGAACTACAAATATTTGTACTGGAACCATAATCCTGAAATAAGAAATTCTTCAAAACTATAGAATTTTAAAACTAATTTCTTGCCTGAAGTTTGTGACTTATCCTGTCTCTAGTCCAGGGGAGGAACACAGGATTGAGTATTATTATTTATGGGAGATTTCTAGTTCTGTTATTTTTTTGCAAACAAACTCTTTTTAATTTATATTTATGAACATAGGACTACGTGGATGCAAACAAAAAAATACTAATATGAGGTGAATTAGAGGGAAGTACAAATTGAATTATATGAATTCAAAAATGTAATCTTTGTTAGTTACAGTTGTGAGCACAAACAAATTGCTTAGAAATGTAGCAGGTGAAATCTTATTTTTAATTTACATAAGCAAACACTTTAGAAGATTGCCTCCACCAGATGTGTGAAGTTTAGTCTTCCCTAAGATTAAATAAAATGCAAATATAGCCAGCTTTCATCACATTCTGTAAACATTAAAATTAAGATAGCAGGAGCAGAAAAAATAGAATATTTATATTTTTGAGCACCTTCATTTTCAACAGCCTAGGATGAGTGGTATCACGCCATCATGTGTCCTGCTTAAAGGGCTTTTAAATATAAGAAGTATGGTAACTCTCAAGTTTAACTGAAATACATTCTCTCTTGAGGATTCAATCACCAGTTGATTTAATGTTGCCTATTTAATCATATTATAAACTACTTCAACAAGACGCTTGTGTAATTGCCTTCTTAGCAGAAAAGGATAAAAAGCATACCTTGCAATTTTGGTTGCATTAAACAGGATATTACAGTCCTATGAACATCAAAAGGTTTGTCAGCATTTCCATTATCAACCCCTATTTTCAAGAATTAAAAACATGTCCATAAAAGTATTCTACTGGCTGAAAATTCCTACATAAAGTCTCATCCTGGGAATATGCTTCCTCTCCTCCTCCTCTCCCTCCCCTGCTATTTCTTTTAATTTATAATGCAATATTTTCTTGTGGGCCAAATCCAGATTTTCATGTTCATCCCTACCTATTTATTGCACAGCAGCTCAGAGACTTAAATTTTTGTCTTTATAGATATCGCTAAGCGTATATGTATAGCTTGTTACTATTCATTTTTCTTATAAAGAAGCTGAAAAATTCAAGGGCATTTAGAAAAAGGTAAAATAATTATGAATGGAGATTAATTGATTTAGAGTGTTGTTCAATAAGTTTATCTTCCTTAACCAGTAAGGACAAAACAAGTTATTCCTAACTAAAAAAGGAAAATTATGGGGCGTAAAAAATCTCATATAATTCCTTCTTTATTGGTTTATTCGTCCTGAATTCTCTTTTGCCTGGTAGCACAGTATAATGAATGCCTGCTTTTGCTTTCTTTAGGTATGTGAAATGGTTAAGATGATGATTACTGAAACATTTTTTATTAGAATATAATGTTTTATGTTGCTGTAATTATTTATTTATTTAATTTAATCTGTCATTTATTTCAGTTATGTTCTTTTGGGGAAGTAGGAGATGGAGAGAGGTACCAGTGAAGTGAGGAAAGCAAGAAAGACAGAGAAGGCAGCAATGACTCTTCAGAGACCCTGGAGAGAGCCTTCATTGAAGGAGACACCTCGCATGCTTTAAGCCACTTCCAGGCCTGGAAGGAAGGAATCCATGAATTTTTGAAAACATTAGGTCAGCCGCTGGGGAAGATCTGTTTTTCATTGGCAAAATAAGGGTGGGAACCTCTATCTCTTTTATTTGGCCTCAGAAGCGAATTTTCTTGTCAGAGTTTCTTTTTGTCAAATCTGCATTGTTATTAAAATACTAGTGCTCCCATCTCCTGCCTTCTGGAAAGACCTCAGAAGAGCTAATAATATTCCTAGAATAGCATCCACTTGCTGTGGATGTGAGAATCATATCACTCTATCAGATCCCATTGCATTTTTCTTTCGTTACATTCAGTGAATGTATCTGACAAAGCTGTACTGCCTTTCCTCCTAAATACGTCTACAAAATGTAGTCAATTCCAGCTTTCTCTTTCAGTAGTGAGGTGCTTCCTTCTTTACTTCCTCTAAGATCTTCTGCAGATACATTCCCCAGTCTACAGCTGGCTATGACAATATCTTAAAAGAGTCTGCAATGCTAAATGACCCTTGAAATCAATTGTATACAAAGGTCTTGAAAAAGAAGACAGCGAAACGTCTTGGTTCTACTTGTTTAATTCCCAGCAGTCCATATGGGATGCACACAACTCTTGAACTGTTTCTCATTCTGTTAAGATGCCTTCAACACTTCTAACATCATCTTTGAATTGGTGTATAAATATTCATTTAATGTAAAATATCCTCAGTGAAAAATTACTTTACTGTATTCTCCAAGTTCCTTTAAGACCAAACAGGGGTTGAAGAGTATCTTCTGTTCTCCCACTCTGCTCCAGTTAAGTCAGAAAGTGTTTGGCTTTGGTACAGACTCATGATCGAGTGCATATTCCAAGTCGATATTCCCACAACCATCTGAACAAAAGTGCAGATCTCCACAGTTATTCAGTGCTCACCCCACTGATTGCCTTGTCACTGTTTCTGATCCTTTATTCCTTTTTTCCTTTTTTTTCTTCCTTTTTCTTTTTGACTGATTTGTTATTTCTCAATTTAGGAACCTTCTGTATGCTTAGATCCCAAACCCAATTTGGTCTGTTCTTCTTGAAATTGTTCAAGGCCACTGACTTCCGTAGCTCTCCATTCAAAAAATAAATTTGCTTTTAATTTAAGCAGAGGCATCTGTCTCCCTTTTCTCCATCTCCCAAGGCAAAGCCTAACAGATGAAAACTGTTACCCACTCATCTAAGTGGTGCAGATAGCTGTAATCTTGCTTACGATAGCCTCTGCATTCCTCTTTATGAGAGCAAGAAACTGCCCAGCTCGTGAAACAGGAAAATCTTACATATAGTCCTTGCTCTGACAGTCTGAATACCTGAAGCCTACCCATTCATACTTAGTTCAAGGCAAGGGGTCTGTCTTTTGTTTGATTCAGGTGTTTTGTTTTTCAGGTGTTTTGTGCTTTTTCTAAAATTCAGTTTGATTTTCTTGAATTTCCTGTTCTGTAATGATTTAAAGTACGGAGGTTTCATGTTCTGCTGTTCAAGCCTGTGCTGTTTTTTTTCTCTTTTTCATGGAGATGCAGGTGGGAGCAAAGTAATGGGCTGCCTGGTCCCCTGAGTCAGAGGACCACGAGTGTGGGAACAGTGACTTTCCATTTGTGGATACTGAAATTGTAAGGGACCAGCTGTATCAGCTGAATGTTCCCAAGTCCATGGGCCTGATAGGATTCATCTCAGAGTCCTGAAGAAGCTAGCAGATGCTATGGCAGGACCCCTCTCGATCATCTACCAAAGGTCTTTGGAGTCTGGGGAGGTCCCTGCTGACTGGAAGCTAGCCAATGTTATTCCAATTTTTAAGAAGGGTATGAGGGAAGACTTGGGAAACCACAGACCCGTTAGTTTAACTTCAGTTCCTGGAAGAATTATGGAGAAGATTATACTGGGTACTATTGAAAGGCATTTAAAGAATAGTGCAGTCATCAGGGACAGTCAACCTGTGTTCATAAAGGGAAAGTCCTGTTTAACTAATTTGATATATTTCTATGACAAGGTCACCCACCTAGTGGAAGAAGGAAAGGAGGTACATGTAGTTTTTCTGGATTTTAGTGAGACTGTCCCTCATGGCATCCTTCTGGACAAGTTGTCCAGCTATGGGATGAGCGGGTTCATGGTACTCTGGGTGAAGAACAGGCTGAAGAGCAGAGGTCAAAGTGTTGTAGCGAATGGGACTACATCTGGCTGGTGACTGGTCACCCGTGGTGTTCCTTGGGGTTCAGTTCTAGGGCCAGTTCTGTTCGATATATTTAACAACAATCTGGATGCAGGAGTTGAATGCATCATTAGCAAGTTTGCTGATGATACCAAACAGGGAGGTGCCGTTGACTCTCTTGAGGGACGAGAAGCCTTGCGGACGGATCTAGATAAATTGGAGCATTGGGCTATGATTAATGGGATGAAATTTAACAAGTCAAAATGCTGGATTCTGCACCTAGGATGGAGTAACACTGGGCACAAATATAAATTGGGAGAGGAGTGGCTGGAGAGCAGTCCTGCAGAAAGGGATCTGGGGGTGCTGGTTAACAGTAGGTTTACTGTGAGTCAGCAGTGTGCCCTGTCAGCCAAGAGGGCAAACCACATCTTGGGGTGCATCAAACTCAGCATAACCAGCTGGTAAAAAGAGGTGATTATCCTGCTGTATTCAGTGTTGGTGCAGCATCACTGTGAATACTGTGTGCAGTTCTGGGCCTCACAATTTAAGAAAGTTGTTAATGTCCTTGAATGCATCCAGAGAAGGTCAACAAAGCTCGTGAAAGGGATGGAAGGAATGTCCTATGAGGAGCGGCTAAGGAGTCTGGGCTTGTCTAGTTTACAGAAAAGGAGGCTGAAGGACAACCTCATTGCTCTCTACAGCTTCCTGAGGACGGGAAATTGAAAGGGAGGTGCTGATGTCTTCTCCCTGCTATCCAGTGATAAGACATTGGATGTATATTTCACTGGGTAAAAGCTGGCTGGATGGCCTGGTCCAAAGGATTGTGGTGAATGGAGTTAAATCCAATTGGCAACCAGTCACAAGTGGTGTCCCTCAGGGCTCAGTATTGGGGCCAGTTCTGTTTAATATCTTTATCAACTATCTGCGTGAGGGGATCGAGTACCCCCTCAGTAAGTTTGCAGATGACACCATGTTGGGTGGGAGTGTTGATCTGCTTAAGGGTAGAAAGGTTCTACAGAGGGATCTGGACAGGCTGGATCAATGGACTGAGGCCAGTTGTATGAGGTTCAACAAGGACAAGTGCCAGGTCCTGCACTTGGGTCACAACAACCCCAGGCAACGCTACAGACTTGGGGAAGAGTGGCTGGAAAGCTGCCTGGCAGAAAAGGACCTGGGGGTGTTGCTTGACAGCCGGCTGAGTATGAGCCAACAGTGTGCCCAGGTGGCCAAGAAGGCCAACAGCATCCTGGCTAGTGTCAGAAATAGTGTGGCCAGCAGGACTAGGGAAGTGATCGTCCCCCTGTACTTAGTCACTCGTGAGGGTGTGCCTTGAATACTGTATTCAGTTTTGGGCCCCTCATTACAAGAAAGACATTAAAGTGCTGAAACATGTCCAGAGAAGGGCACTGAAGCTGGTGAAGGGTCTAGAGCACAAGTGTTATGAGGAGCGACTGAGGGAACTGGGGTTGTTTAGCCTGGAGAAAAGGAGGCTGAGGGCACACCTTATCGCTCTCTACAACTGCCTGAAAGGAGGTTGTAGCCAGGTGGGGGTTGTTCTTTTTTCCTTGGTAGCAAGTGATAGGACAAGGGGAAACAGCATCAAGTTGTGCCAGGGGAGGTTTAGATTGCATACTAGGAAAAATTTTTTCACCGAAAGGGTTGTCAACGATTGGAACAAGCTGCCCAGGGAAGTGGTGGAGTCACCATCTCTGGAGGTATTTAAAAGATGTGTAGATGTGGCACTTAGGGACATGGTTTAGTGGTGGTTTTGGCAGTGTTAGGTTTATGGCTGGACTCAATCTTAAAGTTCTTTTCCAACCTAAATGATTCTGTGATTCTGTGACATGTGGGAATAGCTCAAAGCTGCAGCAGAGGAGGTTTAGACTTGACATTAGAAAGCATTTCTTTACATACAGCCTGATCAAGCACTGGAACAGCCTTCCTAGAGAGGTGGTTGATGCCTCATGCCTGTCTGTTTAAGAGGCATTTGGGCAATGCCCTTAATAACTTGCTTTATTTTTTGGTGAGCCCTGAAGTGAACAGGCAGTTGGACCAGGTGATCCTTGTAGGTCCCTTCCAAATGAACTATTCTATTCTATTCTATTCTATTCTATTCTATTCTATTCTATTCTATTCTATTCTATTCTATTCTATTCTATTCTATTCTATTCTATTCTATTCTATTCTATCTCTTTAGCTTGCTGACCATTTTCTCTGTTTCATGCAAGTTCCTTCTTACCTTTCTTTGCCAAGTTGTGTAGTCAATAAGAAGATTCCTTCATACACGAATGGGAACACCCACCCATTGATTGTCCAATGGAAAATCCAACGAATTGTCTTCTGTTCTTAAGCAGTATGAGGCCATGATAGGAATTTTTGTTACACTCTCTTTTATTTCCGTAACAAAGATAGGCTAAGGTGGCTTAAGACATTTTTCACCATTTACATCTAGATGTCATTCATAAATATGAAGACAACTCTGTGAGCAAGAACTTTTTCTCAACAGATAGGTCTGATGAAATACATTTTATCATATTTTTTAGTACTCCATAGTATTCCATGATTCACCAGAGGGGAGAACGAACAATACCTTTCTCAGCATTATTGTCATATTTAATGAGCAAGAGTCACATAGTAGGTGATATTTGATCAAACTGAATGAGCTTTTGGAAAGGATATTTTGCTCTGAAGAAAAGTGTTGTGTGGACCTTAGTCCTAAAGTACTATTTATAGAAACAACCTGATCCCTGTCCCCAGTTTATACCTGTAGATATGATAGTGCTCAAGGCTCAATGAAAAAACACCAATGACATTATTATTTTAAAGAAGCAACTATAATGATGTTACATATTCTTACATACTATTTCACAATATTTTAGACACAATGCCTCTGACATTTGTAGTGTATCTACTTGAACACTACCACACTCTTAGTGCTGTGCCTTCTATTGTCATAGCTGTACTGTTTCATCCTCACGTGCTGCTATTAGGACACACGACTGTGAGGTAAGGGGATTAAAAATGTTTTGTTCACTGAAGGCACAACATAAGATGATACAAGAACATGGATGAGCTGGGGACTTTGCTCAGGTTTCCTGAATCCAAAATCAGTGCCCTTCCTCGAAAGATGGAGCTGTTGAAACAATTTTTGCAGTAAGTTACATCATGAAACTAACCTCTGCAGCCTGCAAGCCAATAGAACATATGGCCTATTGAATTTAATGTGAGTCTTGCAGCTGAAAAACCTACACAGAGCTTTGAAAATTTACTGCTACATGCCTGACTTCTATTCATAAAAGGAAAGGTTAGAATTAAAGTTAATTCTCTAGTATACATTAGTCCATAAGAATCTCTCAGTAATGTGTAGTTTACAAGTGGAAGACTTGTAAGTCCAAAGTCTGCAAGCCAGAAAATAAAACAATTGCCTACAAGCCTTATGTCAGAAACCTGCACAGCAGCCAAAAACACGTGCTTTATATGCTGTGTACTCTCCTTGCTTGAGACATAAAACCAGTCCCACACTGAAGAGCCATAAACTCCAAAAATAAAACAAAATGATTGTAGTCTAAGGAAGTCTGTGAAAAAAAGTACACGTGAACTGCCCTGGAAAAGCCACTTTTGGCAATGGAAAAAATAATTGTGGAAAGTTAGATTGGCTGTCTAGCTCTAAGTAATTATTGTAAGAAATCCATAGTTCAGGATGCCAAAATGTAAATTCTGCAGTGGGTGATTAAGCAGGCAGAGGCCATTTACAAACACCGTAAGGACTGTGGCCTTCCACTCAGGCTGTGAAGGGTTCAGAAAAACTGTTTCTACAAACCAAGCCCTTTCTCTCTCACCTTTCCCAACACAAAGGATGCCCTGCATTTAACCCTACAGGTTTCAAATGTCTTACCACAAGCATCACAGCTGTCAGGTAGTGCATTAACAAAGACAGATTTTAAATACCCGTGCCTTGGGGCATGTAGGGCATGGGTGAAATACTTGTTTTATCAGAGAGTTACACAGAATTATCCATGGCATTAATAATAATTTCTCCATTTCAGTCTTTTTTTTTTTTTTTCCAGAAGAAGCCCCTTTCAGTCCTCAATTGAAAATAAATAGCAAACAAAATGAATGAGCTAATGAAATTTATGAATTCCTTCTTCAGAAGTCAGCATATTTAAACTGGTGGAAACGCTGTGTCAGTAACTGCATTTAGGATGAGCAGAATACAATTCAATTCATTAGCCAAGGCAAGCACTTTTGTTTTATCATAGAATCATAGAATCGTAGAATGGTTTGAGTTGGAAGGGACCTTAAAGATCTGTCTGTTCACTTAAGTTTTCATTTATTTCACTTTAAAAATTAGAAAATGCCTACATTTGCTCATCTGTCTCTGCTGGGTGACATGGTGTGTAGAGACAGTGAGAAGAATAAGTGTGTTCTAGAGTCTGTGGGAGGTTAGTAGTCAAAGCTAATGGGAATAACGTATATAAATTTCTGCAGGTTGAGATAATATGAGCTTAATAAGAGTGAAAATAGTATGTTCCCTGAGCTCTCCGTGTATTCTTCCATAATGCACCCACCCCAAAGGACTTTCCTTCCATTTTGCAAGTAATTTTTTTTTTTAATTTGAAATGCTAACTCTCTTTCTTCTTGTTTGCCTGATACTTAGGCACTTGGAATTTAATTTCCAAATACTGTATTTTCTCTCAAGGTGCCAAATCTTTCCTATCCTCCCCATCCTAACTTATCCAGAGAAGATTATTAGGCTTACAAAGCCTTCCTTCCTCCATGAAATCAAAAAAACAGCAAGCATTTTCGAACAGTGTATATTAAAAAACTAATTCTAATTCTTTTGAATGCTATAAAAGGTATTTCAGTTGCAGCTACTTTAATTATACTGCTTGAGTACAAAAAACTTCAAAATTTACATTCTCCTCCATGAAATATTTTTCCAGATGTGTAAAAATTGAGTTCACTATCAATGCATTTTTTCCAGAGTCCTTCATAAATCTAATTGGAAAAGGAAAGAAAGAGTTCACTAGTTTATTTTTAAGGTGGAAAATTAAAATTTGTAAGCTCTTTAGAGCAGGAAGCAAATCTTTGCATTTGTAACACTTTCCTTATTAGGGCCTTTGGGTATTATAGCAAGATAAATACAAAAAGATAATGCAAGAGATGACAGCGTTTTGCTGGAGGCAACTACATATTGTTGCTGTGGAAGGAGGGCTTATCAGAAATGTGAATGCATGTATGCATTCTGTATTTTAAAATAAAGTATTTGTAGCGAATTTTGAAGTGGATATTTATTAAAACCTAGCAAGTGCTGGTGTATAGATTTTGCAAAAAGAGAAGAAATTAATTGATTTGTTCCTTTTTTTATGTTCCCCCCTTCTCTTTGCCTGTTGTCTGCTTGAAAAAAAAAAGACATGAGTTTGTAAATACAAAGCAAAAAATAAAATTTTGCCTCTGGAGCTCACGTCAAAGACTAGCTCACACCAAATATTCTAATGAGAAGTAAATGAACAATGAATTAAAACATGATAACAAATATGTGATGAACTGAGGACAGCATAAATCAATAATTGCACTCAAGCTCTGTGGAAATTATAGTGTCCTAGATTCTAGCAGGAGACAATTTGCTGCAGTATTTTGTGAACAGAGCTATCCTGTGGGATCAGGCTGCAGAGGACATTTCAGTGGGAGGAAGAGAGCAGTAGGAAGAGCAGTATGATTCATGTTCAGCATCTCAAGTGGAGGATAGAGCACAAGGATTGAATAATGAAACAAAGACGAGATATTCAGCATGCCAGGAAGGTTTCTGTTAGAGAGCTGTTAGAATTATTTAAAAAGGTTAGTCTATGAATAAACATGCTTCATCAAGGTCTCTTACACATGCAAAGGGAGATGCTAATGAATAATAAAAGAGTAATGGGGACTGGCGAAGAAATTAATGTTAATCTTATCCAAAGCAGATACAAATTAATATTGGAGAAACATTTTTGTAATCACTTCTCAAGGCAAAAATTCAATTAATGTGACTGAATCAATATTTCAAATCTCAGTCCCTTGAAAGTATACTTGTCTCTCTTCATATCAGCATGCTCTCCTGTGTGATCAGCCTGTGCTATTCAAGTCAATACTTGGGGAGACTTCTTCATGGTCTATTTTTGAGAAATTTGGCCCAATTCTATAAACTACAATGCTGTATTTCAAACTTGCCTCTGGGTATCTTTCTGTTAGGAAAGCTCAGTTTACATAAGGTAATTACTGTATAGAAAATAGATATTTGAGCCAAAGATAGTTTTGCCTTGAGAGTCAGGTTTTTTTATTTTTAATTTTTTTCTCCCAAGGATTAGCTAGTATCCTCTCTTCACATGGGATGACGTGTCAGTATATATGGCATATTAGACTTCAGACTATGTACTGAAAACAACTTTTGTAACAGCTAGAAAGACCCAGGAAAGAAAAGAGAAAAACAAAACCCAGAATAAAAGAAAACAAAACTCTTCACTTTACTAAAAATAAAAATTGACTTTTCAGAAGAAGCAACTGTATTTGCCTGAACTTTATTGCAGCATGGGTCACTTCTTTATACATCTTTGATAGGCAACGTCCCTCCTTGTGTATAACTGAACTTAGACAGCAAAGATATCTTCGCAAAGATCACAGGAATTCTGACCTTACTGGTGCATTTCAAAAAATAATGCGGAGTATCACAAAGTGGTTCCTGGTTTCCATTACTTTGTCTTTTCTCTCCTTATTGGTAAAGCCACTAGATAAGTTTTCTTCACGCAGTAAGTGATCTTTCTTGTATACTATATAATATAAATGCCTGTCATATTTTGTTTAAGGTGTCAGGGAATCGGGAAAACTTTATGAAACTAAATGGACTGCTCGAATAATAGTTTTGCAGCTCTGGTAGATTGTGCTGTTTATGTTGTAATGCCTTGACAGGTTTATACAATCAGAGGTTCTAAAGTCACCATCCTGTGATAGATTGGACTTGTTTGAAGCATGGTGTGCTTGAAAAATAGGCTTGTGTGCTCTTGTTTTCAAAACCAAATAGCAAGCCACTCAGAATCATCCTATTAAAATAACTGCATGGACAATCTCACTTCTGTACTTTTAATAGCTAGAATATCATTCCCATAATGAAAGAAACATGAAATGGTTTCCATGCTGAATGAGCTCCCTAGAGATTCTGGGATTTGTCTCATTATATAAAGCTTTTCCATCACCATTGCAATGCCTCTTCTCATCTTTGCTTCTCATCTGAGTGGAGAAATTTCTGTCAACAGCTTTAGTCTGACTAAACCAGCATAACACTGAAAGGGGGATATGCAGTAGATAAGATTACTTTTTTTTCCATTTATGTAGAAAATTATACACAGTGTCCCTGCTTTAAAAAGGATTACTGTAAGATGTGGACAGCATTCTGCTCTCTCATTAGAAGAGACAGACTACAATTTTATTTCTCTAAATAAGTCTGGGTTAGGCAAGGAGATCAGTAATTTCAATGCTGCTGCATTCACAATGGAAAAGAAATCATCACTTGCGTATTCTTATCAGAAGCCTTAGGTAACTTCAGCATTCAGTACTGATCAGAATAACTCCTTGCATTCTGCAACCTACCACACGCCTCAATAATTTTTTATGCAGGAAGGAATAGTAAAATAATGAAGTAAAATGTTATTAAAATAATACTACTAAGGGGAAAACTTAAAAAAAAAAACCAACAACACAAAAAACTTAGGGAATGTGGGGGCAAAGCTTCCCCAAATATGTCCTGAGTTTCCCTCTTTCTTTCTCCCTTTGTGCCTTAAACAGCTTACAGCTAGGTGTGATGAAGATTTAAGTCCAGCATATTCCAGAGACTAGAACCTGATGTTGGAAACAGCTCTTGGAGAGATGTGGCCAACTGTAGATGAGCCAAGGGGGATTCCCGGGCTCAAAACAAGCCATGAACTGTGAGCTTCCTTGGAAAAGGGCCAAAAGGACAGCTACCACATACATATGTCCTTTCTAGATCTCTGTACCTCTGTGAAACTAAATTATGGCAAGTATGAGATTGTGGGCTTGTGTCTATGACAGTCTATAGAAGTTAGGTTGTGTGTTTTCACTGCATAGAAGAAGTCAGAAGACACATTGGCGGACTTATTTTCTACAGACCACAACATAAATTAGGCAACTAAAATCAGGTGCTGAATCACATAACACAGAATCACAGAATCATAGAATAGTTTGGGTTAGCAGGGACCTTTAAGGATCATCTAGTCCAACCCCCCTGCAATAAGCAGGAACATCTTCAACTAGATCAGATTACTCAAAGTCTGACCTTGAATGTTTCCAGGGATGGCACATCTACCACCTCTCTGGGCAATCCATTCCAGTGTTTCACCACCCTCATTGTAAAATATTTCTTCCTTCTGTCTAGTGTGAATCTACCCTCTTTTAGTTTAAAACCATTACCCCTTGTCCTATCATAACAGACCTTGCTAAAAAGTTTGTCCCCATCTTTCCTGTAGGCCCCCTTTAAGTGCTGGAAGGCCTCAATAAGGTGGCTTCTCCAGGCTGAACAACCCCAACTTTCTCAGCTTGTCCTCATAGGAGAGGTGCTCCATCCCTCTGGTCATTTTTGTGGCCCTCCTCTGGACCTGCTGCAACAGGTCCATGTCTTTCCTGTGCTGAGGGCTCCAGAGCTGGACACAGTACTCCAGGTGGAGTCTCACCCTAGTGGAGCAGAGGGGCAGAGTTGCCTCCCTCTACCTTCTAGCCATGCTTCTTTTGGATATGGTTGGCCTTCTGGTCTGTAAGCGCACATTTTTGGTTCATGTCCAGCTTTTCATTCACCAGTACACCTAAGTCCTTCTTTGTGGGGCTGCTTTCAATCCCTTCAGCTTGCATTGATACCAGGGGTTGCCCCGACCCATGTGCAGTACCTTGCACTTGGCCTTGTTGAACTTCATGAGGTTTACACGGGCCCACTTCTCAAGCCTGACCAGGTCCTTCTGGAAGGCATCCCATCCCTCAAGTGTGTCAGCTGCACCACTCAGCTTGGTGTCGTCAGCAGTCTTGCTGAGCATGCACTTGATCCCACTCTCTATGTCATTGATGAAGATACTAAACAGTACTGGTCCCGATACAGACCCCTTGAGGGACACCACTTTTCACCGATCTCCATCTGGACATTGAGCCGTTTGCTCAAGCTTTAGTTTTCAGTTGGATCTAGTCCTTAAGTCCCCGTTTTATGGATTCAAGGTTAAACCCTGGGTCACTTTCTTTGCCTTGTAGTGAATGGAATGGAATGGAATGGAATGGAATGGAATGGAATGGAATGGAATGGCGTGTAGTTCCTTCCTGTCTCTGGGAACAGTATCAGCAGGTTGGATTTTCCTGGCATCAAAGACCCTTCAAAACAATGTAACCACATTTCTGATGACACTTCCTGCTCAGGGAGTATGTCATGCTGTGTCTGTGCAGAGCAATAACGAAGGAGTTATACAAGTGGAAGTGGATTATGAAGTGAAAAAAAATAAAAATTATAGTTCAAATATTTTTTAATCTGCAACTCATGCAACCATTGGCCTTTAACTACTGCTGCTAAATTTAAGGGGAGTTCAGATTCTAACACATCAGAATCCGATATAGTCAGAATTTAGTGTGGTATTAAGGTATGCTGCTCAGAAACCCATTCTGAATGTTGTCTTCTTTTTCTTTGCTGAGGATACTGCTATGTCTTTCACACCACAGCACTATTCTTCAGCCATTGTTATATACCATTTCATTGCATACTAAATTCCCATTTGGCTCCTAAAGACAGTTTGCCCTAAGATATTTCCACAGCAATTATTATCAAGTGACAAGAACCATAAGTACTAGTAGAGTTTTCATAGAAACACAGCAATTAATTCTATTTGGAACAATGACAAAATCATTTGGAAATGTCTGAAAGAGGATACTATAGAAATAGCTTATTTGCAATAAGCTATTATTAGAGGCCTCTCTGCTACACTGGGTAACCAGTTTGCTCTGGTAATTTCACAGAAACAAAAGTACTGAATATTACTCAGTGAGTCTAGGCCCTGACTTCAGTTAACCAGATTAAGCAATATGATGCCCTGGAGATGTAAGCTTTTTCCTAGTACTGTGAATTTGTTGCTCAGGGGGGAAAAAAAGCCAAAACCAAACCAACAAGCCAACACAAATCCCCAACTCCAAACCCCGAATAAAGAAAGAAAACCAAAAAAGAAAAAAGAAAAATTAGTTTTCATAAAAAATATTGTAATGTCGCTTAAAATATGAGTTGGAGTTATGTTGAGCCTATTTCTATCACCAAAAAGGGTAATTTGACTGGTTTACTTAAATGAAATGTTAGGAGACATCTGCCTAGAAGGAAATAAGAACCAATCTAAAGCAATGTTTTTCCAGTTCTTTGAGAATTTGTCTTGATTTACCTGTGTCCATCTGCCCCTCTGGGCTGGCTGCACAATGTTGTTAATCCTGAGGAAGGGAGTGAGTGTTGACAGGCTTTGCGTGCTTTCAAAAATTGCAACCAATTTTCATCCTGCTATCCTGCATGAACTGGACTATGGCAAGCTATTTATAATACTTGTCAGGTCCTTTTGACCCTTTTGCAGCCCCCCAAGAGACTGCAGTCCATAGACTGAAAAACAATAACTTAAGGTACCCTCTTTCCTTATATAGTCATTGGAAGTATCTTCAATAGCTTGCAAAAGATGATGTAGTTCACTGGAAGGGGGTGCTGGAGACTCATTTCACCTGTTTTTGAGCCAATGGTGCAGAATCCCTTCGTCATTCATGGATAGAAACGGACTGTAGAGGGAATCTAGACAGCTTGCCCAGTAGACATCTTTTTGTAAGCATTTGAAGTTAGTCTAGAGACCACCACCATGTGACAGGTTTTCCTGCAAATTATGAACAATGTAGTTTCCTCCTTAACTACTGTAATAACTAAATGCAGGTCACCAGAAGAAACTTCTTTTTATTAACTATTTAGCTAACTTAAACATCTTTGTGAGACTGATTTAACCTTTCACAGCTCTATGCTTAAACTGTTAATATGTTTGCAACTTTAATTTGATGTCTATATTAATCCCTTTGCAAACTGCAGAAAGACCAAATAAACTGTAAGGACAATATCACAAAATAACAATGGCCAACGTTTTTAATGTTATTTGTCAAAGTTACAGAAAAATGTCAATTGGGGTTTTCAAATATGGTAAATTAGATGGCTAACTCCATTAGATTTAGTGAGAATTAGATATTAAGGGACCATGGAGAAATCTCACTTGACAGATTGTAATGATAAATACGTAGTATCAATGCTAGAAAAAACACTAATAGAAATATATACCAAAAAAATAGGAATTCTAAAATAAGGAAAATAAATGGTTAAAACCAAAACATAATGGCTATATTTTGGTTCAGACCAAAGGTCCTTCTTAGTCCATTATCTTGTCTCCTACTACAGCAATAGCAGAGCTAAGCTGTTTAAATATATTCCCCTAGCTCCCATCAATTGCTACTGAAGGATTTTTTTGAGCCAGAGAAGGTATCTTAATATTTGTTAGCTCTTGATGTTGGTTTTTTTCCCTCCCTTCCCCTCCCCCCAATCATGGATTTGTCTGCTGTCTTATTGAACTTCTGTAAATGTTCAGCATACACAGTGTCTGGTGGAATACAGTTCCAAAGTTTAATTAGCCGTACTATGAAAAACCCTTTTGCTCTAGCCTCCTGTGCTAGTTTTGTTTAAAATTCTTCAGATCTTATATTGGAAGAGACAATGGAAAATCATTCCGAGTTTGTCTTCTTCATGCGGTGCATGATTTTGCAGACCTTTGTTGTATTTTCCTTCAGTCGTCTCTTTTTCAGGCTGAAGAATCCCACATTTTGATCATCCTTGTTTCTTTTCTCCATTTGCTAGGTCTGTTATATTCTTTTTAAGATGGGAGATTGACACAGCACACAGTATTCAAGATAAAAGCACATGATGGATTTATACAGTGGCATAACAATGCTCTCTGTCTTGTTCTGTATTTCTTTCCCAATAATTCCTACCATTTGATTTGCTCTTTTGACTGCTACTGAGCATTAAGTTGATATTTTCACAGAACCATCTATAATAACTCAAGATGTATCTCCTGAGTAGTAATAGCTATCTCAGAGCGTATCATTCTATATGTAAGGTTAGTATTATTTTCTCCCACGTGCATCACTTTACATTTATCTACATAGAATTTATCAGATTACATTACATTGATTAGGAATGTGAAGCGAATGTTCAATGACAGACGAAAAAAGATGAAAATATTGCTTAGCCAAATGATAGCAGGTTGTACGGGTATTGAAAATTGCGAGAGCCAGAGGAGGACTTTGGCAACCTGACATATGGCTTACATAAGACTCTTCCTTCACTTATAAATATGTGCAAAAAAGTATTTGCTAGAATAGACTGTAATCAGAAGCAATTACAAATTAAGACAGAATAATACCCTATGTATTAGTGCAGGGTAGGGTGTCTATAGATGTTCGTGTATGTAAAACTCCCATAAGTGTTAGAGCATTAGGCTATTGATTGACTTCTTAATTTAACTCTGGCACCCTTTAAACATGACCAAAAGTGATGTTAATGAGTTTACTCTATGTAAAAAATGCAAGCCAAGGAGAGTCAGAAAAGAAAAACTGAACCAAAAGAACGTTCAAGGTTCATCACTCCATTTCAAACTGCATTGGAAAATAAAAGGCAATAAAAATGAATTATAATAAATAATTTTTACCAGCTCTGGGTGACCTAATTGACAGTTTCTGTGTCTAATTTATGCCTTTCTATGAATCATCAGACAGGTATATCCAAGATGGCAGATCCTTCCAGTATCTCAGACAAGTTGTATTTGTTAAGATTCCATGCAAAGATTGGCAGAAAATCTGTCATTATAGCAGCAGATCAAACAAAATCTCCATTTTTGGCTTTAGAAGAGATGAAGTTCACCTTACAATACAGCTGTAAATTGAATTTATACAATGCTTCCCATACAAAGTATCTCAAAGCACTTTATATTAAAAATACCTCAAACAAAAACTTAGAATGGTTCTGAACTTAAAATTGAGAAGTGAGTCTTAAAATTAAATTGAAAAGTTCTTTTTTTTTTCCCCAAAGAGCTGTGCTGACTTTACAGTTCTGATGTCTGATGGAAGTGAATCCCACAATCAAGGAGTGTAAAAAGCAAAAGACAAAACCAGCATTGAAAGGATTTAGGCTAAACTAAGGGTCAGTTGGCAACCCCTGAGCAGAAAACCTCAGTGCAATGCAGAGAATACCAATTCCTATAATTGAAAATGGATGAAAAACCAAGGCCATGAATTGCTTTAAAAAGTAATACGGTAGTTTGATGAAGCGGAGAGGGCAAAAAGCAGATGGGAAGGGATCAAGGAAAAAGTTATCTAGAATAAAGTCAGTCCAGGAGAAGACAACAGCACCCTGAAGCAGTTTTTAGCTTGAATGGAACAGAATAAGAAAACTTTATTTATTCTTTCCACCCCTTCCCCGCCCATCTTCAGGATGGGAGAGTTGAGATTAAAGGAATTTATTAATTTCTTCTTCAGACAGCCTCTCATCTGGAACCACAAACAGACAACTCTTTCTTGGTTAGATGAGTGATATCAAAGTATGAACATTAACTTATAAAAAAGGGGAGTAAAAAGGAGAAAAAAGACATAAGGATGGATGAGATGGGTAGATACTGAGAAAGCAGAACTGTCTGAAGCTTTCATTTGGACCAGTAAAATAATTTGGCTTCTACAGCTATAAGACTTTTAGAATTACTAGAGTATTTCTCTCCAGCAGTCGATACTGGCAAGGCAGCAGCGCGTGTGAAAACTGACGTATTTTGACTATGTAGACCACTGGAATCATCTATTAAGGAAGTAGTGCAGAGAAGAGTACATGTATGCTCATCATCTGTCGTGTGTTTTCATGTCCTGTCTAAAGCTTGCGAGCAAAGTGATGTGATAGTGAATTTAGAAGAACTTGCTGTTTTTCATAACTTACCTTGAGCCAGGCAGTTTATTTTTAAGGCAAGAATTGACTTTGTGTCAACAAACATCCAGATTTATGTTCTGAATCTGACTTTTTCAGAATGTGGTTTGCACAACACTCTGTGTGTGTACTTTGCTTTGGACCTGAAATAAACTTGCCAAAACATTTTTGAATGAAGCATGAGGAGCATATGCTAGGGGCAGTAATCTGAGCACTTCCACTGGTGGACAGGGTTTGGAGTTAAGGAAATCAGGGAGAAAGAAAGGAGGTAATTTTTAAGCTAAACGTTTCAAAAGTTTCGAAGGTATCTGTAAAATCCTTTCAAGCTGCTGCTGCTTAGCACCACTGAAAATCAGATTACTTTTTATGTAATTGTCTAAATATGGATTTAGTTAATAATTTTGGGGTTTTTACACACTCCAGGTACAGAGTGTGATTAAGCAGCTGAAGGCTTAGATATAATGTATACATGCACAAGTAATTTTCTATGAGAAATCCATCTGGAGAAGAGTATAAGCCATACATAATGGACAGGATGGGTAGGAGGTGTTCAGCTTAGCCCACGTCTGCAAACTGTAGTGGATTGAACATGGTAATTATCAGTCTGCTTCTCTACACTGTCATGAGAGAACTGGGAAGCCAAATGTACTTTAGTGACAGGTAAGTCTTTGCTTTGATTATTTATATCTGACCCTATCTTTAACTTGCTTGATCTGTACATTTGCCCCACTGCCATTTTCAGAAATGGCAGTGCAGATGTCTATTTCCTTTAAAACTGTCCTCTGTAGGTGTCAAGGTTTAACCCTAGCCCAATGTCCCCTAGGACCACCCAGCCACTCACTGACTCCACCCAGCTGGGGAAGAACTGGAAGAGTAAAAGTGAGAAAATTCATGGGTTGAGATAATGACAGTTTAATAAGTAAAGCAAAAGCTGCACACAAAAGCAAAGCAAAACAAGGAATTCATTCACTGCTTCCCATCAGCAAGCAGGTATTCAGCCATCTCCAGGAAAGCAGGGCTCCATCATGCATAATGGTTACTTGGGAAGACAAACGCCATCACTCCAAATGTCTCCCCTTTCATTCTTTGCCCAGCTTTATATACTGAGCATGACGTCACATGGCATGGAATATTCCTTTGGTCAGTTGGGGTCAGCTGTCCTGGCTGTGTCTCCTCCCAGCTTTTTGTGCCCTCCCAGTCTACTTGCTGGTGGGGTGGTGCGAGAAGCAGAAAAGGCCTTGATTGTTTAGCAACGACTAAAAACACCAGTGCACTATCAACAGTATTTCTCATCCCAAATCCAAAACATAACACTACACCAGTTGCTAGTAAGCAAATTAACTCTATCCCAACTAAAACCATGACAGTAGGGAAGATAAGAAACAGCACTTGCCAGGTAAAGTGTAAAAGAAATAGTAATTGTATAAAAAAAAGAAATGAATGTTTGAGTCTTTCTAGACTCAAACTCATACTTCTCTGTGATGGGACCCAAATACCCAGCTGGTTAATCAATGAGAACATAAAGCTTGATGTTTGCCTCACTTCTAGACATGCATGACAGGAAAACTGTAGGCTGCTTGCGGGGGAGGGAACCCCTCAAAAAAACCCAACAAAAATTCCTTTTATGTTTATGAGCTCTCTAACAAGAAGTGTAGATATCGCTGATTGTTTCTGGGAGTGGAAGCAAACCAGCTTCATCAGCACAATAGCTCTGCGCACTTCTGCACTGTGTTGTGTGCTCACCCTCATTCCTGTAGGACCAGCTTGGGTATCTAACACATCTCTGAGAGCAAATTATATGTAGAAATTTTATCCATTCAACTAAAATCTTTTTTTCCTCTGAAGAGGATGGCCTTATCTGCTCTACACATTAGGAACATTACCTGTATCATGCTATACCTTAAAACGTACCCAGACGTTTTCTGGAAGGGTGTTAGCTGGCCAAAGCTTTGGTAGGCATTTGCATTGCAGTTGAACAGTACGGATAATCACATCGCAGGTTCAGCCTTGAATTCATGAACTGCCCAAGTTAGACCTACTGTAATAGACATAGTAACAGTGTGCACATGCCTGTAGGGCACAGAAGCAGTTTTAATGTGCTCTCTGACTTAGCCACCTATGTGCCATCTGTATAGCATCGAAAGTACACACAGGAGTCTTGAAATTATAGACCTTAACACCTCCACCTTAAGCTAAACACTAGAGAAATCATTATTATCATAATGTGGTCTGGCTCCCTGCTATAACAAATAATATGTAATTTTTAAGGGTTTTGAGAAAAACAGGAAGAAAATTGGGGATAAGTTGGGTGCTGTCTGAGAGCAAGCAGACATAAAGATGCCCTACAAGCTGAGAACTACAGTCAACTGTAATAACATATGGAAGAATACATATGTTCATGCACAGCCACTACACATTTTAGAAGAGCAAGTTAAACAGTCTGTGCTATCACATAGCTGTGAAACGGGAGCTAAGAGGCAGGAGCTGGCCAGTGTTTGTTTAGATAAGACACACTGTACTGGAACCCTCAGAACTGGAGATATTGATAGATTATTCCTCCACACAATATACATTCTGAATACATATAACTACTTTAGGTTCCAGTTATACCATCAGTTTATCACTCAAAATCTATAACAACCCTGTTTATTGTAGTTTTCTGGATAATGTAGACATATGCTCCATATTTTCTTTAAATGGGGCATTGCTTCGTAGGATCTTGCAATGTTGTTCAGGAAAAAATGAATTAAACATTTAAACTAACTAAATAGATTTCCTTGATGTATCACTTCAGATATATTGAGCTTATCTAAGATGGCAAAAGGCATGGATCAGAGAATCTAAAAACATTTTAAAGTCACATTTAGTGACACTTCCATAATTAAAAGAAAAACAATTAGAATTGTGGCATAAACAATAAAAACAGTATAGTACTGTGCTTTAAAATACTACAAACCAGACACTTTCCTTCAGCTAAAGAAGGAAATAAGTGCTTTGTATTAAATAAAAGAATGCAAGCTAGCAGCTTTCACTGAAATTGTACCCTGGTATGTAAATAAAGTATACAGTACTGATAATGGCCACAACCTGTTACAGTATACTCTCAAACTGACAAAGTGTTCAATCATAAGGTCAATATGAGGGAAAGGAAGGCTGGAAAGATAAAAGTTTTCTGCTGAGACTGGTAATTGGCCAGATGCTGGGGTTTGGGGAAGCTGCTTTGCTTTCTGTAAATGGGAAAAGTAACTCAGGTCTCGGTGCAGCTATCGCCTGGCGTGCTGCAGGTGCATTTTGACTGCATCACTTTTTTTCCGTTGCCCAAAGATGCCACCAGCAGTACAAGTGAAGCATGTTCTCACCCCTCCACCAGAGATTACCTCCAATTAACTTGTGCTGAAGCAGGACATGGCTGAGATATTTCCCAACGATGACAGCAATGTAGCTCAAAGGCACTGCGTATTTTTAGGGGGCAAATATATGAGGACATGAAACCTTCTCAAGAGGTTAGTAAATATCCATCTGGAGAACTAATGTTTGTCTTACTGTAAGGAATTGTTCCACAAAGTTCTTCAAGAAACATCATTCTGGAAAAACAAACCAGCTTTGGAAAGATGTTGCTTAGCCAGCACTCTGTAAGTGACCTATCTGCAGAGTGACAGGGTGCATGAGTGATTAGCTGAATGTCTCGGGCAGTGAGTCATAGAAATTTATGTGAGAGTATGACAAATATGCAATTGGGGGAAAAGGATGCATGCCTGAAAGAATTTTTAT
Source organism: Burhinus oedicnemus (assembly GCA_008921705.1). Classification (NCBI taxonomy): domain Eukaryota; kingdom Metazoa; phylum Chordata; class Aves; order Charadriiformes; family Burhinidae; genus Burhinus; species Burhinus oedicnemus. The sequence continues at coordinate 496,130 of VFFE01006972.1, read as the reverse complement.
CAGCTTTTTAATATAAAAAGCCTCTCTCAATTCTGCTTTGTAAATTTAAGAAAAGTACTTACTTTGGACTGCCTTTTCTCTTCTCTTCTCTGTTTGTGGGTGCAACAGAATTAACACATCCAGAGAACAAGAGTGGGGCTGAAAGTCTGCTGAAAACCTGATTTCATCCAGAGTAGGAAGAATAAAAGAAAACTGTGAAGAGCTGAAGAAGGACTTATGACACTGAAAGACTGGTCAATAAGGAAGTAGGTGCGGAGGACAACAAGTTACGGAATAACATCTGCAAGAGGGAGGCATAAGTGGGCTGGGACTCTTCAGCATGAAAAAGAGGTGAGTTAGAGACATAAGAAGCATGGACAGTACAGGTAGACCTGAACTGCTCCTTGTCTCTTCCAACACAACAAGCAGTCACTAAGTGCAGCGGTGAGGATTAAATTTCAAAAAAGAAAAAAAAAAAAAACCAAAAACAAACAAGGAAGCACTTTTTCAATCAGTGAGGATAAAATGATATCCTGGATGCAAGAAATTTACCCAGGTTCAAAGGGAAACTGAGTAAGTACTTGGAAGAGAGATCCACTGGGGTTTACTGGAAAGATAAACATCAACAGCCTAAGGTGGAAGAACATCATAAGGAAACACACACGTATACTCAGTCTTATTTAGGCAACCTGTGCATCTGTCATCTGCCTAGAGAGAAAGGATTGGGCTAGATAAACCCTTGGGCTAAGCTAGTGTAGGCATTCTTCTGAATATCATTCAGCCTGTTCACCTCAGAACAATACTATGAAAATGTACTTATTCAATCATATTTTACACAAATTATTTCCATTCCTTTTTTCTCCTTGTTCCCTCAGATTCAGAACGGCAGAACATAACAGCAGTGAGGCAGGATTAGAAACTGAGGCCATCCATCCACATGTGATATGCATCTTTGAGCCCTTTTCTGACCTTTTATATTTAATTACCTGTCTGTTTTCATCTGGTTTCACAGTAGGAATCTTTATATTTTTCTTTTTTTTTTTTTTTGGGGGGGGGGCATGGTCTTTTTTTTCCTCAGAAGGTTTCATTTTTGCTAGGAAAATCTCAACTAGTTCTAATCTTCTTTCCTTAATATGCTCATTATCTTTATTGATTTCCCTTTGCTTATGTTTTACTAAATCTTCTTATGACCAGAATCCTGTCCCATTTATTCTGCATCACCCCAGGGAAATTCTTGGGGAATAAGTGGAAAGACTCCACAAAAAAAACCACTGGAGCTATTTGGTGAATAATATTGTTCTGTTAGATCTGGATTTTGATTCAACAATATCACACCTGTCCTGGTTTGAGGTAAAACAGGACTAATTTTGTTCTGTAACTTTTTAGCTAGGCCTCTTCTAACTGCCGAAATTAACAGCATGTTGTGCAGAAAACTGTTCCCTCGCAGAGTGATAAGACCCATGTTTACAGTTGATGCCAAGGAATGGGATGCAGAGAGGCTCCTGCTTATACTTATTTCTGTAACAACCAAGGCCAGCCAACTTTGTTATTTGCCCTGTTGGAGGGTCAGAAGCGGAAAAGCGTAGAGGGGTCACACCTGTGGGGAGGAGTGGGCAAGACAGGTGACCCAAAACTGACCAACAGGGTATTCCATCCCATCTGCCTCATGCTCAGTATAAAAGCTGAGAGATCAAAGGGTCAGCCCTCTTTCTTCAATGGCCAGTGTCCAAGGAGGACTCTGTCTGCCTTTGATCCCGATCCTGAATCCAGATCCGGAATCCAGTTCCAGTCTGCTGCTGAGTCCAGTCTGGGACTTCCCCGTGCCTGCTAGTGATGTGATTGTCATCCCGAGATCTTGATACGGTTTTGTATATATTTCATTATTTTGTTTTTCTTTTTTAATTTATTATTAATATTTCGTTAAAGTAGTTTAGATTCTTCTAAACTCGTAAGTCTCTTTTCTCACTACCCCTCCTCCCTTTGAAAAGAGAGGTGAGGGAGAGCATCTGTCATTCCACCTGATTGGGCCAATCCAGCCCAAACCATGTCAACAGCTTGTCTGAGAACTTCTTGCACACCCAAATTTTTATTCACTCAGTCCCTCTGTGTTCTGGAGACTGAAGGGATACTGAATATTTTCATATAGAAAGCAAATCTGAGATTGCTCTTTTCTTATAGAGTTGTGAGATCATTCTGCTCTGATAGCCACCCAGAAGTTGTGTAGGCTCAGTAGCCCTGTGTTGAGCCTGATTTAATGTCTTATAACAAGGCTTGTTTATAAGGAAATTTCATTCCACCTTGGACTTCAATTCTTCTGGTTGGCTTGGAATCTGGCAGAGTTTGCTATATTTGACCACAAAAGATGGTAGACAGACAATTCCATCTGGAATAGAGAGGTACAAGATTGTTGTATGGCCCCAAATAATCCTGTTGACCTTAGTTTATACAGCCGACTCTGTTACATGGAAGGAATTCTTCAGCTTCAAAGGGTGAGGAGGGATTGAGTCACAGTGGAAGAAAACACTTTCCCATGAATAAACATGTCTATTTGGGAGATTTTTTTTTAGAGACATTCTCTTCCAAATCTCTTTTTAAATATTGATGCTAATGTCCAGGCTTATATTTAGAGAAGAAAAGGAACTTAGATCTAAAAGCATATCATCTTGCATTCAGGCCAGTTAAAAATATTGGTAATTATTTTTATGCATATTCTAATTAAATATGTATGTATCACTTTAAATTCAAATAGCACTTCACAGAGATTTAAAAATCCAGACCTTTCCAGCCCTGACTTTACATCAGACGATATACGAGGAGCAGAGACGAAAGAATGTGCGTTGCAAGATGAGGTAAGTACTACCACAAACATAATGAAGGTCTAATTCCATTGTAAATGAAACATGGCAATGCTGATGGTTTAATTTAAGAACATGTAGGGCATGAGAGAGAAAAGCAGATAATGATGGAAAGGTTAAGAGGAGAGATTTGAAAAAAAAAGGGAGAACATGCACCCTTCTGCAAAATCTATCTCATATCAAGGCAACTCCTTTGAAGTTGCTTAAGTCATTAAACCAGGGCTAAGTTTGGCCTACAAGGCCTAAAATATAGCTGTGACACAAAGCTACAGGCCAAGGCAAGGTTCTCTGTGTAAGTAGGCATAGCTGGTGGGAAATTCCAGCATGCATTGGATATGTCCGTATTGTCTTCTGGGAGCCTGAAAGTGTAGACTAAGTCATGGCCAGAGGGTGCAGAAGGCTGAGCGCTCGAGCATGCCAGCAAATTTCTAGACAGACAGACAGGTGGACAGTAGGTGGTGGGGAGGGAGCAACATGCACTGTGCTAATTGCTATTCTTATGCTCAGTCTTTCTGAATATGATAGACCTCTCTTAATGAGGAGGATGATTGCATGGCTGAAAAGGGAGGATTGTTTATAATTCTCACATAGAAGAAAGGGAGTGGTGTCTATGCTGCTTTTTAGTATGCACACATTCCTCCTGCCCATCGCTGTGGGGCTGGGAGCCCTGTGCCTTGCCAAAATTCTTGTTTTCTCTTGGGAGTCTCATACTTTGTGATTGCAAAAGATCTTTCTGAGGAGACTCAGATTCTCTTTATGTCAGTAGCTCATAAAGGGACTCAATAAGATTCTTTGTGGTTTCTAATCTTCCCCTTGCTCACATAATTGACCCTAAAATAGAGAAAACGGTATACCAGAGACTGTTGAACAATACTACCTTTACAGAGGACTTTAGGAAGCATTTTATTTCTCATTTTTATTTTGGGAGATGTAGACACAAAAATGTTCAGTCAATTATTTCAAAGAAAACAGTTTTCTCGGAAAAAAGTAAAACTTTTTTTTCCTATTAGCTGTGGAGTGCACTGATACATAATTCTGTTTCTTTGAAGTGTGCAGCCAGTATCATAATTCTAATAAAGTATGTTTTCTTTAATATTCCATTGCTTTGTATTTATTGACCTGATATAATGTAACACAGTATTTATTGTTCTGTGTTTTGTTTTGACACACTGCATGAGCAGCTTCACAATTCAGTTATATGAGTGGGTGATTTCTTACAAATGGTGGATACGTTTGTCAGGTGTTTACGACCGTGGCTTGCTTTATTTGTAACAGGCATATAACGGCACTTGGAGACAGTGCACATGCATGAGCACGCGCACAAATATAGAAAATGTTTCAAATATGCATTTCCCTCTCTCTTTGCCTACATTATCCTCTAGCCTGGAGGCAATTGGAAGGATATCACTAGGGGTAACAAAAAGTGTTCAGCTCAGCTGAAAGTACTCAAATTCTTGCTCCGTTGAAGTTCAGCTCAATTTCATGAACTATTAGTCATGCATGAACCAGATCTACATAAGTATTTAGGCTCCTAAAACCGGTGAAGTACCTGTTCTCCCTTGATTCATGTAAAAGCTGGGTACCTGAAGCACAACTTAGATGAAATTTAAGCATCCATGTTCAGGAAAATCTGTGAAAACTATTCAAGCTCCTGAAAAGACAAAACAGCCATGGTTTCTGGCAAAATTTTCCATATTAGTGATTCTGTTGCACATGCTCAGTGATGGCACTACCTTTAGTGAGCAGACAGTCTGGTCAGCTAGGTCCCCATTCAAGTGCTGTAAGGCTCAGTGTTTCAACACTTAAAACGGAGTTTCCAGTGATTGCTGACTTGAGATTTTAAATTCAAGGATCTTTGCAGCTGACGTGCTTGCAGGCTAGGATGTCAATAGGGCAGAGCAAAAAGCAAGAAAATGCTGCACCCTGACTGGGCTTAAAACCTTTCTTAAAGTGCTATGTAGGAGCCTCAGTGAAGCTGTGATTTAAAAATTGCATTCTGTTATTAGGTGCTGACATCAACATTTTGACTTACGATTATGGCAACAGTACCTGACTCTTATGTAATAGTTTAGAGCCCTCAGTGAAGAAAAGGGAGTCCTAAAAGGTAGCCTAAGCTTTCAGCTCAAGAAGATTTAAACCTCTAAATCTCACGTTTTTATCTGTCACAAAGCTGTGGAGCACTGAAGATGAATGGATATCCCACCTGTTGAACCTGAGTCTTTGAAAATGCAGAATTTCTGACTCAAAGGAGAATAAATAAGTCAGATCCTTTCTCTGTTCTTACTGTTCAGCTACCTGCCTAGAAGGCGTTAAGCAAAAGAAAAATGGCTTGAGTTTTGCTCCTGGAACTGTTTATATGTTTTACATGAGACAAATACTGAATTTTAATGTTTCAATTAAAAATAAAAAAAAAATTATTAAAGAATAACTTAGGTTTTTCATCACATCTTTCATAGGTACACATAGTCAGCACCTTGCAGATAATGCTGAAGAAGACAAACAAGAAAGGTAGATACTCCTTTATGCTTGCCAATTTCTGCGAGTATTACAAAGCATGTCCTGAATCTTGGTGACACCATCTTCCACATCACTGGGAAACCCTGACTTCATCTGGGATGTGTACCTAGGTTGTTTGATTTCAAAATCAAGGTACAGGAGGCTGGCATATACCCAGGTGTCTCACCAGCATGAAGTCAGACTGCAGTGAGGCAGTATACTTGGATGCAGCATGCCTGGGTTCTGTACTAGAAATGTAAGATATATTTGTTCGTTGTTCATCAGTTATGGAGTTATAGGAATTCCAGATCCTCAGCTTGGTGTCTGGCCTATGTTTATGGCCAAAGCCAGAAAAGATGAGAGTGGTGGAATTGCCTTGGGCTATAATGACTTCACTGACCACTCAGAAGTGTCAATTGACTATGAGGTTTGAGGTATTTTGGCCATCTTTGTCTTGCCCACCTCCTATAGTCCTCTGTGTTTTAGGGAAGGACTTATTGTTTCATTCCACTACTGGTCAGTATTCCTATCAAGTTCACATAACAAACATGTAATTTTCATTATTAAATTTCAGCTCTGGATCTGTGTCAAAAAAAAAGCAAGGGATTAGAGAATAACCCTTATTCTATCCTGATCTATGTCGCAGTATATTTGGGCTTAATTTTAACCAAAAAAAAGAGTGCAATGGCTGCATCCTTAACCTTAGGTTTGTACATTTCAATAAAGATGAACAAAAGCAATAAGAAAAAGAAAAAAAAACTATGCCGCAAATAGAGAACTGGATCTCTGGATTAGGGAATAAAATGACATACAATTTAAGAGTGAAGATGTATGTTCAGGTCTCCGTAATTCCATTCATCCATGGAAGAAAATACTGTATCACGGTGTCATTAAGACACTACTAAGATTCTAAGACTTTACCACAGAAAAATTCAGACACTGAAATATTTTCATCAACTGATTATATTTATAAAATCCATATGAAAAGTGTAAACAGTCAGTGGAAATCATTTGGGATGCCTAGGGGTGTAGGGAAAATTAATTAAGAACTCCATCTTAACTGTTGATTTAAGATTTGATAGAATAATTTTATCTTGTGATATATATTGTTTGCTCCTGGGATCAACTTGTCAACTTTGTGTCAACTTCTAAATGTATTAAATACAAACACTGATGTGGCTGAGAGTTTAATTGAGTAACGATGGAAAATACTGAAAAAGAACTGGCATGTACTGGCAGGCCAGACCTGCAATAAGAGCTCAGGGAGATGTAGTGCCCTGTGGGGAAACTGAGCCAGGGAACTGCACCTCATTCCAGTCTTGTCTCTTGCTTTAGGAACAATAGATGCTCTCGTTGGATGCTCTAGTGCACTTAACTGAAAACATAGTACTGCTGTCGCTTTACTAAGCAGTAAACTTGACCCTTACGTACTTGTCTACATAAAGCAAACAGAAATACCAGGTCCTTAGTAAATGCTGCCAGAGTTTTCAAGCAATACTTTCAAAAAATTAAGCATTAAAAGAGGAACTTTTGAGCAAACAGGACATGTAAATTGAAATGGGATTGAATAATATTTTTGAAAATTCTTTAATGTCTAGGAGGTGCTTGAATATTTTAATAATGAGCGTTATTAAAAACACTGTATTTGTAGATAAACAAATTCTGAAAGTACTTAAGAAAACTAGACAATTAGACAACCCAATGGCTGAAGAAGATGATTATAGATAAGTGGAAGGTATGGTGCATTAGAATGAATAGTGCACGCTACCCCTACACATTGATGGATTTGTAATTAGCTGCAGCCATTTAAGGAACAGACCTGGGTGTCACTGACGCAGTTAAATGAAAACCTCCACTCAGTGCTCTATAACCACAAAAGATACCTGAAAGACATTGGATTGTTTGGGGAGTAAGATATAGAATAGAACAATGCTGATGACACATATTTCAAAAAATTCAGTATTCATTGCTGCAGTGTTCATTTTGATGTGAAAAGATATAGCAGAAGAGAAACAGTCCAAAGAAGGGAAATGAGAATTCTTATAGGTTTAGAAAACTTCTATTGGAATAGAGATCAAAAAGATTAAGTCAATTTAGTTTATAGAACAGATGAATAAAAGGTGGCATGCTAGAGTTATATATAGTAATAATAGTATAGTGAATGACATCCCATTTGGTCGTACACCTGTCTCCCTTTCACATAACTTAGAACAAGGAAATATCTAATAAAATTAACACCACTGGGATAATTTTGCTGCAGCTTTTAAAATATTCTTAGTGCATGTTAGATTATTCATTTCACATGTTTTTCTTGTAGGTTTTGATATTTTTCCTGACAGTTTTTTTGATCTAAGTGAAAGTCTATCTTAATGTAGGTTAACTTTTTTATGACCAGTAAGCATTAGCAATGAAAGTTTAAACTTTACATTTTGCAAATAACAAATATTCAAAGCTTTTATTTGTGAAAGAAAACAAAAGTTAATGTCATCATAATCCTAAACAGATGAAGCAGTGATGAAGAAAACTGCAAAGCAAATATGAAATTTAATAATGGCCCTCTGACAGCTTGCTCTCAGATTGTTAGGAATTCATTAAACAATGGTTGAGCAGAACAGACAATTAAATTATTCTCATATGAAGTATCTATCCATATTATGAATATTGCATATGACAGTACACATTTCTGAAGGGAAGTAGTCAACAAATTTCATTTCAGAGAATCAGCAAGAGGCTTGATTTCAGCCTCCAGATATACCCTTCTCTGTTTCCCAGACAAAATAATAATAATAACAATGATTGGGATGCTGATGTATAAACAGAGTTAATATACAGAATCTTAAGAACATAACGTAAGCTTTCGATAACTGTAGACAGAAGCTTATGCCAGTCACTTGACAGGTATTTCAGATACACATTTTCTGTACGCTTATAAAAAAAGTACAGGAGAGGCTGGTAAAATGTTCATGACAGCATTAAAAAAAGTCAATGAGATTAAAAGTCAGCAAAAACAAAGCGAATGCAAGTAGAATTTACAGTGCTGTATATCATGATGTGGAATGAACACCAAATATTTTGAGAAATTTATCTCATACTCGCATTCAATCTTATTGTCATGTTTTGCTAATTTTAAACTTGCCTTATGACTGGTGAGCACTAATCGAAAAAGAATCTGAGAAAATAAAATTTCTGCTTTACTGGGCACCTTAAAATATAGACCAGGTAGTAAGAATCAACTAAGTCATTGAAAGCCACTAGTAAATATTAAACAGCATATCTAAAATAGGTTTTAAGAGAATTTTTGATTCCTTTAAGATGAGAAACGGGAATACAAAATACACTATGTAGTGTTTAAAGCTAAAAATAAAATCTGTTCCTTTAGTCAGTGATGAGAATTTTGTAATCATTAATGATCTACAGCTAAGATCAAGATGACTAAAAGTAATATAAATAACATAATAAAGTAATACATTCAAAACACCTTTGAGACAATATGTTCCTAAATTAATGTTTTCAGAGGAAAACCTACATGCAAAATACAATTATGTCTACTGTGCAGATTTGTTCCTCTTGTGTTTGGATACTGAGAGTTAATGAACACAGGGACCAAATTGTCATCTAAACTCTGAAGTTTGGCTTTTGAGGTTATAATTCAAAACATAAATGGTGTGACCATCTGGAAACTTGATGGAATATTCAAAAAAATGTATTGATCTCTTAAGAGGCCAGAGATTGGACCCAGCCTATGGAGTCCATGCCATCAGCTTTATTTCAGATGAGGCAAGAGAAATAATCAGGGCAGTGACTGAAGACTGACAGTCCAATGTTTCCTACTGTGGCGCGCACTTCAAGAACTGCCTCAGCAGCTAGCCTTGATGCCTCCTTCTGCTCTTCCGCCATTTTTCTACACTCCTATCACTGCGGGCACTCTGGCTATTCCGCTGAGTGCAGCCACAGCAAAAAGTCTTAGTATGTTTTCCCAGCAGCCCTTATGGCATGACAGTCTCACTGAAATGCTACAGAGTGACAGATTGGCCACTTCTGATTTAGATGCTGAGATCCTGACTCGGTTCAAAACTTGCAAGGTTTTCCCATTTCTTTAATAAATCTAAAACTCATCAGGCTGTCTCTTGTTTCAGTATGAATAACTTTATTTTTCCTAGCCTTGACAAATGCAATACTGCCCCACTTATATCCATTTATAATGATTATTTTCCTTGCTTGTCACTTGATCATGCCATGACCCTTACATACCTTTACTGGTGCCTCCCTGCTCTGCTGAATTAAACTACTCCCCCCTGCCGCTGCCCCCGCCCTTATTTCATTATTTTTTTTGCATTTCTCTACTGTGTGTATTACCTTTTATTCAATATCATGCATTAAGACTTGGTCTGTCTATTGGCTCATTCTGTCCACCTCCATTATGTGCTTATATTTTCAGAAAAACACCTTAGTATGTGCTTTTGCCTTCAGAATGCAAGGGTGGGTCAGTGCATGACTAAAAGTGCACTGGTAACACCAGAGAGCCTTTTGGCCTTTCTAGATTGTGTGTTTTTAAAAGTTCGGCAGTTCTAAACTGTTTTTATTCAGGCTGACTTTGTTTTACTCAGTCTGATGATGTGCTTGTTCTGCTAATTGAGGGAAGCTGGCATCAGGTACAGAAATATGCATGCCAGCTGCGCAAATGTTGTCTGTACTGCTGATACACTCTTGTTACAGAAAAAAAAAATAAAAAATGCATCTGTGCTCATCAGAGCTAGAATGCACTGAGTAGATGCAAGGCAGGTTGATGTTTTTAACCTGGTTCAAGCAACCAAGAAATTCTCTCATCACTGTGGCTGGGTGCAGGCCAAGTAATGGAAATAAGGTGTGCCTTGTGCTCTCGTGTCCTTGCTTTGCAGTGTGGCAGAGGGGAATCGATGTGATTCTTTGTTCCGTTCAGGCATGGATTTGCTGGAGGTGGGGAAGGATGAGGGGTGAGAAAGCTTCTTTAGCCTGTGAATTCATACTGCTCGGTGTGAAGTGTACGCTCACCCACTGTGTGAGACAGTTGTCAATGTGTAGCCTGTCCCTCTGGTTGGACTTGGAGGAAACTTACATTCTTTTCAGTTACAGCATCCGCTCTTAAATCTTGGGTTATAGATTCTTTGTTTATCTATCAGGAGAGGAAGAAAAATGAGAGTGAAACCACTCTTCAGGACAATGAATCAGGAGGCAAGGTACACAATTTATTCTTGACAGAAGTCAAAGGAAGAAACATCTTAAATCTTACAGCTCTTGGACAAAGAACAGGCCCTCACAACCAGCCCACGCACTCAATTTGGACGCCTGTCATGGATTTTCACCAGAGGTCAAGGCAGTCTGGATAGCTAAGGAAACTAGTCTTGCCAGTATAGAGTGGTGTAAAAGTAATCATGAGATCTGCATGCCCTTTTGAAAGCGCTGGAGCACGTCCTTGGGAAGTATCTCAGGGCAAAATATCTCCAGGCTTTTCACACAAAGGATTTTCTCAGAAACAATTAAGAGAGGCATGTCATTAGTAAAAGAAACTAGAGTAATAGAATAGTGAAGGTAGTTCTGATAACCGAACCTTGTGCAGTTATTGGTGTTTTTTCATCAAAATAGAAGGACTGAGTGGGGTTCTCATTTGCATAATGATGTTGTAAAAAATAGCATATATTCTACTGTAAGGTGTGAATAAAAGTATAGCCTGCAAGATGTGTGAAATAATCCTTCTGCCTTACTCAGGAAAGTTTCTGGTGGAGTACTATATCCAGTTCTGGGCTCTGCTCTTCAAAAAAGAGGTTGTTTTCCCTGGATTCTTTTGACATGAATATTCAGAGCTCTAGAAATCAGCTTGTGTGTAAAGGATGATGATATTTCAGGTTGTTTAGCTTAGAGATACAGAAGCTTAAAGCTGACAGATGTAGGACATGATAGAAACATTATTTTCTGTCCAGTTAGAAGGGGACAAGATGGAAGGAAGAAAATGATCAGGTGAATGTAGAACTGTTATTCTCCATATCCCACAATACTGGAACTAGGATGCTCAGTGGAGGTAATAGGAGACCAGTTAAAAACATACAAGAAGGAACATTTTTCATGGAAACATAGAATCATAGAATGGTTTAGGTTGGAAGGGACCTTAAAGATCATCTAGTTCCAACCCCCCTGCCATAGGCAAGGACACCTCCCGCTAGACCTTGTTGCTCAAAGCCTCACCCAACCTCTCCTTGAACACTTCTAGGAATGGGGCCTCCACAACTTCCCTGGGCAACCTCTTCCAGTGCCTCACCACCCTCATGAAGGGCAGTGAATTCCTGGAACTTTCTCCAATAGAAGATTTTCGTGGCAGGCAAGATCAGCAAGTTCAAGAACGGACTGAACAAATTCCTGGATAGCAGATCCATAAAGGGCTGCTAAAAGGACTAGGGAGAGATTTTCCATCTAGCATCCCTAATACAGTATTTGTAGATATAGGAGTACAACAGGGATGGGCTGCAGAAACTGAGCAGGCTTACATATTTTCCTTAAATAGCCTTTCTCATTGCTGTTGTCTGAGGCAGAGTACTGGACTAGATGTACTATTAGTCTGATCCAAGAGAAAATTTCTTGCATTTTTAAGATAGATCTATATTTTCTCCATAAGAGGACAAAAAGAAAATTAAGCCTTCCTCCCTCTTCCCTGAAAACATAATATTTTCATGAACACAGGATACTTTTGAACAATTTGGATTATGGAATGTTCAGATACTCCTTCTGGATATATAAGCAAAGACAATTATATTAATAACTCAAATTTAATTTGTTTAGACAGTTATATTTTGAGGGGTTTTAATTTCATGGGTTAGGGCAAACCTGCTATTCTTATTGTTTCAATGTTATTTAAGGCTAGGCAAGCCTTGGAGGGCATTAATCTTCTGCGAGTCCCAGAGGGAAGAGAACACATTTTCCAGGCTACTGGTGGAATCCATCTATCTCTGCAGAGGAGATTTTTCATTGCCTACTCACTGAACAGCCTAACAAGGAATGGAGTGGGCTGCAAAGCTATCAACAGATTCTGGACGTGTGCCTTGCCCAGAAATCACATTTGAGCATCTTATGATCCTCCTGCACAAAAAAATAGAAAATCCTACACTAGAGATTTTGATCAAAAGCAAAGTGGTTTTAGACAAAGACATATAGGTCTGCAAACTGATCCCTCCCTCCTTTTCAGTGTCCATACTGGACTACCTGCCATAGCAGACATATGGAAGGAATTTTTCCAACTGCTGCAGCCATTGGGACAGAATTTAATGTTAATAAAAATGCAATGCATTCAACTAATATAACAGAACTGTGAAAGAAAAGGCATGCTGTTGCACATTAAAAAGACTACTGGCTTCCTACTTGAAAACATAGAAAGCATTTATTTAACCTCTTTCTGACTGCAGTTTCTGGAATTGCTCTTGCCATTCTTAATTTTAGAGTATGCTGTCTTCTGCTATGCCTGTGCTCAGATTCAGAATGGAACTAGTAAAGCCAAGAGACTTTAACTAGTGCACATACTTCTTGGAGAGGATAACTGTGAGCAAATGCCTACCCTGTGCTTAGGTTTTGTCTTCTTAGAAAATAATTTGGCTCATTCCAGACTGGAACTCAAGTGTAAGGAAGTACATGTAGCATATGTGCTCAAGGAGTTTGGGTTAATGGCAAGGCAAACCTCAAACCTAATTTAAGAATAGCATTGTCCGTCTCTGCTTGCATTGTATGGCAAATAAATAAGCTCCTTTCTCCTCTTCAAATTGTTCTCATACAAATGTAGAGATGGTGTATTTAAAAAAAGAAACCCTCATTCCTCTGGAAGAAAACTTGAGTTTTCCCTCCAGCTAGGTAATAATAGCCAAGTGTTAGCTGTCTCCCAGTGCTCGTTTTCACCCCCGGGACTAGGGCTGCAGAACCTAGAATAAAGCCCATGAAAGCAAAGGTACAAACACCAAACAGGTGTTTGCAGTCTGACGGATAACTTCTACTAAAGGCAAGGTGCATTGGAGCCTATATGTTTTGGAGCCTACATGTTTTGATGGAGGTGACTTGTGCTGAAGAGTCCCCACAGTATAACATATTAACAGAAAATGAGAAAAAATATGCCCTGTTTACAGATAGGTCCTGTTGTATTGTGGGAAAACATGAGAGACGGAAAGCTGCTGTGTAGAGTCCTAGAGGACAAATCGCAGAAACTGTTCAAGGAAAAGGTGAATCAAATCTGTTTGCCAAAGTGAGAGCCATCCAGCTGGCTTTATATACGATTGAGAAAAATGACCACTACTCTACCTCTATGCTGACTCATGGATGGCGGCGAATGTTATGTGAGGGTGGCTACAGCAATGGAAGCAGACCAACTGGCAGCACAATGGTAAAACCATCTGAGCTGCTGCATTGTGGCAAGATATTGCTGCCCAAGTAGAGAACCTGGTTGTAAAAGTAGGCCACGTAGATGTTCACATACCCAAGAGCTGTGCCACTGAAGAACGTTGAAAGAACAAGCAGGTGGTCCAGGCTTCTAGAATTGAAGTGGCTTAGGTGGATCTGGACTGGAAACATAAGGATGAGCTACTTATAGATTGATGGGTCCATGGGGCATCAGGTCATCTAAGAAGAGATGCAACGTACAGATGGGCTCATGATCAAAGGAGGGACTTCACCATTGGCACCATTGCACAGGTTATCCATGAACGGAAAACATGCCCCATAATCAAATAAACCAAGTGGCTAAAGCCTCTTTGGTATAGAGCACAATGGCTGAAATACCAATATGAGGAAGCCTGACAGACTGATTATATCACGCTACAACAAACCTGCCGCAGCAAGCTTACAATGTGCTTACAATGGTGGGACCAACTACTGGATGGTTGGAAACATACCCTGGGACCCATGCCAGTGCCTGGAATACTATCCTGGGCCTTGAAAAGAAAGCTTTATGGTGACACAGCACCCCAGGAAGATTTGAATAAGACAACAGGACTCATTTCTGAAACAACCTTATAGACACCTGGGCCAAGGAGCAGGGGATTGACTGGTTATATCACTTCCCTTATCATTCACAAGCCTCTGGGAAAATTGAACCATAAAATGGACTATTAAAAAGTACACTGAGAGCAATAGAGGTTGGGACATTCAAGCACTGGGATACAAATTTACCAGAAGCCATTTGGCTAGTTAACACTAGATGATCTGCAGGTTGACCTGGCCCTGCCCGGTTGAAACCTCTACATACTGTAAAAGGAGATAAGGTCCCCACAGTACACATAAGGAACTGGCTGGAAAGAAAGTGTAGGTTATTCCTTCCTTGGGAAAAGGCAAGCCCATATGTGGAATTGCTGTTGTTCCAGTACCTGCATGTACTTCATGTGGAAGGATGGAGTATTCCAATGTGTACCTCAAGGAATTTTAATCTTGGGTGGAAATAACGCATGATTTGAGTTGTATGATGTATGATGCCAGTGTTATATGATGTTGTATGCCACCATTGCTGTGGTTGCCATATGTCAAAGGTGTTATAGCAGGAACCTCTTGCTGCTAACCAAGCTAGAAGCAAGGGGAGGAATTAGTTGCAATGTTAAAGCCTATGGCCTGGTCCATAGGGTCCAGGGGCAAATATTGTAATGGATATAGCTTTAAATTGTTGTAACCCATGATTTAAATTGCATGTTATAGCAAGTACTATAAAAGGAACCAGCTGGACCATGGAGGATGAACCTCACAAGAAGCATTGCAAGAGTGGCAGTGACCTGAACTGAGCTGGCTTTAGTGCCAAGTAACGTCACACAACACACCACCTCTCCTGTTTGGAGTGACCACCATAACAGGTAGAACCCAAAGTCATGGACTAAACAGACTCTATGGACATTTTGTAAGTATTATATTTTATGGTCATTTTATGGACATTTTACAGGAATCGTCCATAGACTAAGGGAATGATATCTGTTTATATATCAAAGGATGGGATGGGAGGTGGTGGTTAATAGGAATCTGTTGTATAGTGCGGGACATGAACATGATGTAAATGTTATGGTTTAAGAGGTGGAGATTGTACTGATTTTGGCTAGGATAGAGTTGAATTTCTTCATAGTAGCTTGTATGGGGCTATGTTTTAGATTTGTGATGAAAACAGTGTTGATAACACAAGGATGTTTTACTTACTGCTGAACAACGCTTAGACAAAGTCAAGGCCTTATCTGCTCCTCACGCTTCCCTACCACTGAGCAGGCTGGGAGTGCACAACAAGTTGGGAGGGGACACAGGGGAGACAGCTGACCCCAATTGACAAAAGGGATATTCCAGATCATATGACATCACACTCAGCAATAAAACTGGGGAGTGGAGAGGGGTTGGCCATGGCTGACGTTGGTCAGGGACTGGCTGGGCATTGATCAGTTGGTACTGAGCAACTGGGTTCTTTTGCGTCACTTTTTTTCTTTATCTCAGTCCATGACTTTTCTCACTGTTACCCTTCTGCTTCTCTCCTCCATCCCACTTGGGGAGAGTGAGCGAGTAGCTGTGTGGTGCTGAGTCACCTACTGGGGTTAAACTATGACAACTGAACATAGAGAATCCAGGTCACTTAGTGACTTGACCAACCTGAACATTGTAGATTATGAAACCTTTACTATCTCAGATTATATTACTTTTCCACAGAGGTGGCTGTCATTTACATTAAAACTCCTTACATTGCCAAAGCAACCTAGAGTACATGTTAATACATGCTACACAGCTCCCAGTGAGCATTATCAAAGTAACTGTCCTGGTTTGAGGTAAAACAGGACTAATTTTGTTCAGTAACTTTACTTTTTAGTTAGGCCTCTTCTAACTGCCGAAATTAACAGCATGTTGTGCAGAAAACTGTTCCCTCTCAGAGTGATAAGATCCATGTTTACAGTTGATGCCAAGGAATGGGATGCAGAGAGGCTCCTGCTTATACTTATTGCTATAACAACCAAGGCCAGCCAACTTTGTTATTTGCCCTGTTGGAGGGTCAGAAGCAGAAAAGAGGGGTCACACCTGTGGGGAGGAGTGGGCAAGACAGGTGACCCGAAACTGACCAACAGGGTATTCCATCCCATCTGCCTCGTGCTCAGTATAAAAGCTGAGAGATCAAAGGGTCAGCCCTCTTTCTTCAATGGCCAGCATCCAAGGAGGAGTTTGTCTGTTCCATCTACCATTGAGGCCAATCCTGAATCCAGATTCGGAATCCAGTTCCTGTCTGTCACTGAGTCCAGTCTGAGACTTCCCCAGTGGCTGCTGGTGACATGATTGTCATCCTGGGATCTTGATAGGGGTTTGCATATATGTTTCATTATTTTTTTTTATTATTATTAATATTTCATTAAAGTAGTTTAGTTCCTTCTATACTCATCAGTCTCTCTTTTTCTCTCTCCTGCCTCCCTTCAAAGCAGGGCAGGAGAGAGAGCATCTATCATTCTGCCTGGTTGGGCCAATCTGGCCCAAACCACAACAGATTTACCTCCGTGAGGAAGAATTAACCTCATACAAGTTTAATTGCCAGAGAAACAGCAAGTCCCATCAAACACATAGTACTACATATTTTATTCCCCGTGAAATTGTTTTAAATAAAACCTACAAACTCCCCCTCCCTAAGACCGAGGATAAATCTAGACCTGGTTCACAAGGAAAACTGTTTCCACAGAAATAATTAAGTTTATGAATTTAAAAGATCTAGGTTTACAATTGCCTTTGTTTTCCTTCTTAAAGACAAAAATGTTCTCAAATGTTGATATATTTGCAATTAAAGAAATAGGCGCTGCCATTCCCATTTGGTAATCCCATGAATATGAAATCATTTATTTCTTTGAAGTAGTTCTTCTTGAGTATTGCTAGGCACAGCTATAGCTTGGAAACATGTGTTACAAGTGCATAGAAAAATGTTTGTATTGTCTTGAGGGTATTCAGTGTGGCTTATCAAAAAGCAGTAGGGTAGAATATCGCTTTATTGGAAATGTATTTATTTATACAAAATGTTCATGGTATGAGAGCCAAGTCTAAGTATTTCAAAGAATTGATATGGGACACTTATAGAGAAATAAAACTTTCACAAGGAAAGAACAAAACCTTGAGAGATTGAGCAGATCTGAGCACAATTTATTTTTCCAGAACCCTCACCCATGCAAACAGAAATGTTATGTAGGATTAATCTCTCCTAACTTTAACTTCTACAGCGTAGATGTCTACATTTGAATATATCACCCACAGCTCTTTTCTTCTGGTCAATGTAAGGTAAAGCACTTTTGGAGGACACTTCATCCTAAGTCAGAAGTTTCATACAGAGTGACTCTTTTTCACCAAATATGAGGCTTTATCAGAATGTACTACTTCGAGTGTTAGCCGTAGGGAGGCTTGTCCAGCCAATAGTGTTCCACTGGAGCAGCCTGCCTAATAGGCCTCTACCACAACTCAGGCCTTGAGCAGTTCATCTGATGAGTCTGACATGTGACAGGATTTTACATTCCTGCTCCCTATGCAAGGCAGCCTCCTTTGCGGCAGACCTAAATGTGGCTCCAAAGTCTGGGTTCTGAGATCTAAAGCCTACAGACCATGGAGGAGTAAACATGATGGCATCCATGGTCGATGTCAAGGAGACGTGAGTATAAAAGCCCTCAAAGTTTTTGCTGAAAGTGGCTTTCAGCTGTGACTATGCTGTAAGATGCCCAGAAGCCCTAAAAAAGAGTATTGCCTGTTGCACAAGCTGGAAGTTCTCAGGAAGATGGTTGGCCTTGTTTAGTAGGATAACAAAGGTAGTATTCTGGGTAAGTTGTCTTTCAAGTAAAAGAGACAGCAAACCAGAATACAAATGTTTCATTCTTTCATACAGCTATGGTCCCACACTGCAGGATGCAGATGGCAAGGGACTGGGATGTGACTTTTGTCATTCTTTGTTCTTTCTAATACTAGTGCTGAAAGTCACTCTAAGACTGGCCTTGTGAAATAAAGTGAAATTACTAGAAGCGTGCTCAAAGAAATGTGAAATAACTACTTTCTATGTTGCAAAACCATGAAACCAGAACTCCTAGCATTGTATCTAATTGGGTAAAGGGGAAGAAAAAGGGAGCTAAGACTTTACATTTGCAGGTGATACATTAAAGTATATACAAAAAAGTATGAACTATACACAAAAAGATGTTTTTTAAAAGATGTAGCAATAAGGGATTGTAGAATGGCTCCAAAGAGTTCTTAAAATATTCAGGTTCTGGCCATTAATGGGTATCACCTAGACTAGTAGAGAAGTTTATCTGAAGATAAATTACGATAGGGAGCTCTTTTTTTTGTATTTATCATCACATTTTGCTCTGCAAATGGGAACGGTGCTTAACCCCAATGATTACTACTTTGGTAATATGGGTCTGGGGGTGGTGCAGGGCCTCCCCAAAGTGACAGCAGCACTGGCAGCTGGGGGAGCATTCCACCCTGGTGGCCAGTGGAATGGTGCCCTGTGTTGTCCCTTATTGCTCTGTCTTAGTGTGGTGTAAAAGATGTCTACTGGCCAGGGCAGCAGGTCCCGGGCACCTCTCCTCTCCTTGTCTTGCCTCAATGCCAGGGCTGCATCATGCTTCTGGTAACCCAGGAGTCAGAGCTTATCCAGAAAATCCAAGTGCTAAAATTAAATGGGCACCACAATAGCAGAGTCAGAAAGCGCTGATAAGACTACAAAGGCAGACCTTTTGTCCCCCTTTCTTTGAGAAGTGCAATGTAAAGGCCATTGTTCCCAGCACAGAAGGGAGTTCTACTAGCAGTGACTATG
Source organism: Burhinus oedicnemus (assembly GCA_008921705.1). Classification (NCBI taxonomy): domain Eukaryota; kingdom Metazoa; phylum Chordata; class Aves; order Charadriiformes; family Burhinidae; genus Burhinus; species Burhinus oedicnemus. Next base: position 477,008 of record VFFE01006972.1, on the reverse strand, counting down.
GTATGGCTTTGGCCCCTTCTCAACACATGTGATACCCTCAGAGCACTGCAAGTTTACAGAGATATGCAGTGCCACTTGGCCAGGCAGTAGAGCTCAACTGGGAGCCCCTGGAAATGTACTCATTTCCAAAACCTGAGGAGCAACATCTCTCGCTGTCCCTTGCTAACAAGTCAAGTTTGCAGGCAAAAAATACTGCCTTGGGCAGAGCCGCCAAGCCAGCCAGAACTGCACTGCTTCCTGGGCTGAGCCCCTCTTTCTGCAAAACACCATGCTGAGCTGTCTGGTTTGATCAGGTTGCACTGAACCATCCTGGGCTGCTTTGATCTCTGGTGAGCAGTGCACCTTTGTGCACCACAGAAATATTTCCTGTGCTCAGAGCAGTGTTCAAAATTTTGAGAGATGGACAGCAGAGTCCGCTACACACCTGGGCTTCTTGCTATTCTCCACCTTCTTGGGTTGTTTCAGTTGTCCACCCAAGAGAGCTCTTTTTAGGTCTTTCCGACTTTCTTGTCTGGCTGGCCTTCAGTCCCCTCTTCACAGAGCAGTTTTTGCTTTCTGTTGCTTTGGGTTTGATCATGCTGTGAAGAACCTGCAAACCTTTCCATTCAATGATAAGAGATAGGTAAAGCCATGATAAACTTAAATAAATTCCTCTTTTAATCAAAGCTAGTTCATTTATCTTCTTTCCCCAAACAAGCTCCTCCCTTGCTGAGGGCATATGAGGGAGCCTGCCATGCTTCCTGGAGTGACTGCGAGCAAAGCTAGAGGCACGTACAATGAACACATAGAAGTGAACAGGTGGCAAGGACCTGCCTGGAGGGGGAAGCTACTGTTTGCCAAATGGCTGCTTTGGCATTAAAAGTGGTTTGCTTGGATTGGTTTGCATTGTCGAATCTTCATAGAGTTCCCCACCCCAAAATAGACTTCATGAAGCTCTGATGAAGGAGGATCTCAGCTCAACTTTTCTGAAGGTGACAGCTACTGACAGGACAGCTCAGCTGAGCAAATGCTAATAACATCATCACACAAAGTACAAAGGCCAACCTACACTAGCCTTTCACTCAACTTTTGTGGAGCTGCAGGCTAATCGATGACCTTGCTTTCCCCTTCACAGGGTCTGAGTACACAGCAAGAAGGAAGTCCTTTCTTAAAAAACATAAACATATAGGACCTCTGCTGCGAGTGAGAAGACCCTGTACATTTCAGCCTCAGCTTTATATCAGGAACCATACATTTCAGCCTCAGCTTTATATCAGGAACCATAGTCTCATGCATGAGGCATGTTGCCACAGTGTTTGTGGACCTGACATACCTCTGCTGTTTCTGCTTCAACTACTGGTGCTGGCGACTCTTTGGCTGGTGCACTGCAAAGTCCAGCCATCTCCTCTCCAAACAGTTTGTCACTGTTGTCAATGAGGAACTCCACCAGGCCCATCACCTGCACACATCAGACCACTGGGTTCAACCCAGGTGTCTGAAAAAGGACCAAACAGCCTTTCCCATTCCTGACCCTTGCTTTTGCACAGAAAGCTGCAGCTGTGGGGCTGCTCTTCTCAGCAGCTACCCAATGAGTGTGTGTTCAAGAGAGGAGGCAGCCGGGAACCTCGGAACAGCAAAGCTTGGGTGGGCTTGGAAGGCTGTAGACAATTGGTAAATACAGTGTACCTTCCCAGTCACCTGCATCAGCACTTCCAGGGGGAATGTGTGCTCCTCAGCAAGGCTGAGTAGGATTGGTCCCACACAGACAGCCAGGTTGCTGGCAGTCATCCTGCTTGTCTTGGTGTTTTTGCTGATGTTGTAGAGCAGGGAGAGCAAGTACTTCAGGAGGAGGCATGGGGCAACTTGTTGACCACCCTGAGGGAACAGGAACACAATGTTAATAAAGTAGACGCTGTCAACACTCACCACCCAGGCCGATCACACCCAAGCCCACCTGAGGGAAGGCTCCCTGGCCACACCAGGTCTGCAGCAGACAGATTGCCTTCTCTGAGATACTGCCACCTCCCTCACTGCCCTTCTGGCAAGAATCCCTTTGTGGAGAAACATCCAATTCCTTCAGGAAGTGCTCCAAGGAGAGAAATGCTTTTTGGTGCCACTTCTGCCAAAATCTGACCCCACAGCAGCAAGAGGTGGCGGGCAGGAAACACAGCTTTTTCAAGGCCATCACTTTGCCTTTACAAGTGCCCGGGCTCTGTCAGTCCCTGCGGAGCAGGCAGGCTGCTCACTGCTCTTACTCTCTCAGTCCTGACAGCTTCTCCTGCCTGCTGGTCTTCTGCAGGGTGCTCATCCACTCCTCACAGAGGAGTTGGAATGGGATGTTTCAGAGGAAGTCCTGCAATGCCAAGGGCTCCAGGGGAGTCTTTGAAGACTCCTGCCAGGAGCACAGGCAGCATCCCCAGCATTCTGGCTCATGAGCAGGTGGCTGGGTTTCAGCTCCCTGCTCTTGCATGTCAGCACTGAGAAAGCCAGGAGCTGCCAGGCTTCAAGTCAGCAGAATTCACCTTCAAGATGACGGCTAGGAGGTGTGCAGGCTGGCTTTGCATGTGGACCTCCGTTACACTTTTAAGGGCCTCCCTCAGCTCCTGGGAGGTGTGTTCGCCAACCTCAAGCCAAAATATCCCCTCCATGAAGGGTCCTTGCTCTTCCAGGAGAGCCAGTGGGTCCAGCAGGGGACAGAAGAGGACAGTTGCTTGGCTGAAGACAGGTCCTGGGGCAAGTGAACTTGCTCCAGAGACAGGAGCAAGTGTGGACAGCTCTGCTTTCACTGGAGCAGGATGGAGCTGTGGCTGTGGGTAGGTGATGTGAGGAGGACCCAGCTTTGTCCCCAGGTCCCACCCAGGGTCCCTCTGCTGGGGACAGAAGCTCTCAGGAGAAACCAGAAGGATGGGGATCCCCTGGCCAGGCTTGCTCATCTGGATGGGCTGGGACAGTGTGCCGTCCTGGCTGCAGAGAGCTGCCAGGGGCTGGCTGAAGAAAGCCCCCTGTGCTACCAAAGCCTGACTGCCTGGGCACCTTTGTAGCAGCCAACATCCCTCGTTGTGCTAAGGGCCAGGGTAGCCCACTCCTCCTTCTCTGGGTCCAGAAAAACCAGAGCAAAAATCCCTGGGGTTTAGCTACTTGGTCCAAACATGAAGTGTCTGACCGAAACAAATAAGAGAGAGAGAAGCTGACAAAAATCATAGTGCTGTGAGGCTGGGCTGGCCACAGGTTGAGGAATAGCAGGAGTCGATAGCTACCATGACAGTGTACAGGTAACAAAATCGCACCAATCGAGACTCACTGGTTCCCATTCATAAGCTGATTCAGCAACTGGAGAGCCACACAGTGATCAGCAAGATTCACTCACCCTTTAATAGGCCCATAATGGTCAACGTGAAAATCTAACAGAGAGTGGAGACTAATAGAGGACTGTGATGGCCGAAGGAAGTCATGTCACCACTGAGTGCTGCCATACTGGACATGCTAGAACTCCAGTATGAACTGGAGTCAAAGGCAGCTAAGTGGTATGTCACAACTGATATTGCTAACACATTTTGCTCGATCCCTTTGGCAGCAGAGTGCAGGTCACAGTTTGCTTTCACTTGGAAGGGTGTTCAATACACCTGAAATCGACTGAATCCAGCGGTGAAAACACAGCCGTACCGTTTGCCATGGACTGATAGAGATTGCACTGGAACAGAGTGAAACTCCTGAACATCTGCAATATATTTGTAACATCATCATGTTGGGCAACGCAGCAGAGGAAGTGTTTGAGAAAGGGACAAGAATAATAGATTCTTCTGAAAGCTGCTTTTTCCATAAAACAAAGGTCAAAGTGCCTTCACAGGGATCCAGTTTTTAGGAATAAAATGGCAAGATGAGCGTCATCATATCCCAATGGATGTAATCAATAAAATAATAGCTATGTCTCCACTAACTAACAAAAAAGAAACACAAGCTTTCTTAGGTGTTGTGGGGTTTTGGGGAATGCATATTCCAGGTTACAGTTTGATTGTAAGCCCTCTCTTTTGAGTCTGGAAGAAGATCAGTTTCACATGGGGCCCTGAGCAGCAGCAAGCCTTTGAACAAATTAAACAGGAGATTGTTTGTGCAGTAGCACTTGCGTCAGTCTGGACAGGATAAGATGAGAGAAATGTGTTTTACGCTACAGCCACAGACCACGGCCCCACATGGAAACTCTGGCAGAAAACACCTGAAGAGACTTGACATTGACCTCTAGGGCTTTGGAGATGGGCATGTAGATCTGAGGTCCACTACATTCCAGCTGAAAAAGAAATATTAGCAGCATATGAAGGGGTTTGAGCCACTTCAGAAGTAGTTGGTATTGAAGCACAGCTCCTCTTGGCACCTTGTTTGCCCTTGCTGGGCTGGATGTTCAAAGGGACATTCTCTTCTATGCATCATGCAACCGATGCTACATGCAGTCGCACTGATCACACAATGGGCTTGAATGGGCAGCCCTGACTGCCCAGGAATCCTGAAAAATGATTGTGGACTGGCCAGAAGGAAGAAACTTCAGAGTGTCACCAAAGGAGGTCGAAACATATAGGATCCAAAAATTGTAGAATATTGCTGAGAGATTATCTGAATATGAACATGAATATGAATATGAAATACTAACATCTTGGTATGCCATACAACAATATGAACTCTTTACTCCATACACAAAGAAAGATTAGATTCAGTAGGAACATATGCATTTGTTTAGGGTGTTTTTTCTTTTCTATGGATGTAAGATGGTGTAAATGTTTCAAAAGTTCAGGCTAAACAGATTTTTAACATTTACAGAACAGAAACAGAGTGAAAAATTGAGTTTAAGGTATTTAATACAAGTACTGTAGAGAAAAAGGGGGAAGATTCAGTTCTAATTTGGATTCACCAGATTTATTTGCCTCTGCATAGGTCTCTAAATGGGAGATAGGTTTCTAAACTTTCATTAGAGCCAATGCAACAGGATTCAGTGGCATTGTGGTGTGTCCTAGTTAGTCTTTAGGTGCCATTCCGAAATATGGAGAGCTTCTGTAGATCCTGTCTCATATCTGTCAGCTCTCTGCAGATGTTTTGAATATCCTAAGACATTTCATATGGCACTGGGTGCCTTTGTTTAGATAACTGAATCTCACTTGGGGACCTACTAAAAATATTCGAAGTCTGGTTCTTCCATAAGGCTCATTTCAGTGGCCTAAACATAGGTTTCTACTGCAGTTTCAGAAGCCCTAGACTATCCAAGACATCTGCACCGGGCTGACAGTTATGACACAGGACCTATGGGAGATTCATGCCCTTCTGAAGTACCCATTAGAAGCTAGACAGGATACGACTGGTGTTTGAAATGGCATAGACATCTGTGTTTAGGCAATAGAATCAACCCTCTAAATGTAGATGTCTTAATCTCAGATTGAATTCCACCCAAATAGCCTATGTTTAGAAATTTAATTAAGTAAATTGATTTGCAAAAGTTTCTGAGAAAACAACATCTCCTACTGAAATCAGACTTGTATTTGGGGGGGGGAAGGATTTGATTAATGAATAGACATATGAAAAAAGCCCCATGCCTATCCAGCTTTCTCTCCCTTTCACTCTAAATAAATAAATAAATAAAAATAAAAATATCTTGAAATGCAATAAACATTTTTTTGGGAAATTGTAATTATGGGGGGAGAATACTCAGATTACATGAATATTCACATTTGCAGATGATTCTGCTTTACCCATGTTTGCATCACTTAACTAACTTGAATATCTTCAGGCAATCAAATTTAGCAGGCAGGATCACACACACAAGCAAATTTCAAACTCACAAGTATTTTCACAACCTGATTGGCACACAGATGAATTTCTTACAGAATTGCTTCCATGCTCATCTAAACACGAACAATGATGTGCAATTTTATCTGACCTATGCTAGGGAATGAATTTGAAACATGAATACTGATCCATGTAGTAAAAGAATCTATCTAAAAATAATAATCATAACAACAGAAATCAAATTCCATTTAAATATTGCCGGTCTGCTTACAGATATTACATGCAGAAAATGGGCTAAATTGATTTTATCGATTTGTTTCAAAACAGACACTATTCTGTGTTAGTAATACACAGAGCTAATGACTACTATGCAATGAATGCAGTTTAAACCAGTTTTGGTGTGCATGAAGAGCTGGCTGGCAGAGTGGAGGTAGAAGGAGTTTGTGCTTCCAAAACATACATCAGTTAATGCAGAGTACCAATATATGTTGCATGCTACATGACAACAGTACCCTCCCCTGCACTGTACAGACACTCCTGACACCCCTTGCGAGATCCATACAACTTCATTTAGCTCTGGGTGCTGAGGTCACTTGGTATATCTCACTACCTTTCTTCCCTTGCTGGTGCTGCGTTGCGGCTCAAGGTTATGGTCAGCCATGCTGCATCATTTTCCACTTTCACGCTAGCAGTCTCTACCTCTGTGTGGTGTTTTAGTGGCTTTACCACTTAGGTCTGTAGTGGGAATAGCTGGCAGGGTTGAGGAGTGGGGGTGGTGTGTATGGAGAAGGCTGGTTCTGCAGCCAGGCAGAGAAGCCCATGGAGCTCCAGCTCACACAAGAACAGCAGCTGATAGGAGCAAGAGACATGGGTGAGATGCTTTTGGGGGAGATGTGGGGAAAGGTGCTCAGGGAGACATGGAAAGAAGCTCTTGGAGGAGTCTTAAGGGGGTAGGCTCTTGGGAAGATATGTAGGAGAGATGTTCTTGGGAAGAAACACAGGTGAGAGGCTTTTGGGGCAACAGGTAGGAAGAGCCTTGTGGGGCAGACACATAGAATCACAAAATCATAGAATCATAGAATGATTAGAGTTGAAAGAGATTGTAAAGATCTAGTTCCACCCCCCCTAACATAGGCAGGGACATCTTCCACTAGACCAGGTTACTCAAAGCCTCATCCAACCTGGCCTTGAACACTTCCAGGGATGGGGCATTCACAATTTCCCTGGGAAACTTCTTCCAGTGTCTCATCACCCTGAAAGTAAAGAATTTCTTCCAAATATCCTATCTAAATCCACTCTCTTCCAGTTTGAAACCATTACCTGTCATCCTATCACTACACTCCCTGATAAAAAGTCTCTTTCCATCTTTCCTATAGGCCCTTGTTAAGTACTGGAAGGCGACAATAAGGTCTCCCTGGAGCCTCCTCTTCTCCAGGCTGAACAACCCCGACTGTCTCAGCCTGCTTTCATAGGAGAAATGCTCCAGCCCTCTGACCATCTTCATGGCCCTCCTCTGGACTTGCTCCAACAGGTCCATGTCCTTCTTACGTTGGTTGTCGCAGAGCTGGACTCAGTACTCCAGGCAGGGTCTCATGAGAGCAGAGTAGAGGGGCAGAATCACCTCCCTGGACTTGCTGGCCATGCTTTTTTTGATGCAGCCCAGGATACGGTTGGCCTTCTGGGCTGCAAGTGTGCATTGCTGACTCATGTTGAGCTTCTCATCAACCAACAGCCCCAAGTCCTTCTCCTCAGGGCTGCTTTCAATCCATTCTCCCCCCAGCCTGTATTTGTGCATGGGATTGCCCCGATTCACATGCAGGACCTGGCACTTGGCCTTGCTGAATTTCATGAGGTTTGCATGGGCCCACCCCTCAAGCCGGCCCAGGTCCCTCTGGATGACATCCCTTCCCTCCAACGTGTCGACCACACAACACAGTAAACTTGCTGAGAGTGCACTCAATCCCACTATTCATGTTGCCAACAAAGATGTTAAACAGCGCTAGTCCCAGTACCAACCCCTGAGGGAGGCCACTCATCGCTGGTCTCCACTTGGACACTGAGCCATTGACTGCAGCAATTTGAGTGTGGCCATCCAGCCAATTCCTTATCGACTGAGTGGTCCATCTGTCAAATCCACATTTCAGCAATTTAGAGACAAGGATGTCGTGTGGAACAGTACCAAATGTTTTGCACAAGTCTAGGTAGATGACACCAATTGCTCTGTCAGCTTCGTAGGGGAGATGATCCTGGAGGAACATTTGGGGAGAGGCTTTTGGGAAGACACACAGAGCAGGTGCTCTGAAAGATGGTCTTGGAGACATGCAGATGGCAAGACTTCAGGGGCATATGACTGAAACTGCATGAATATATGAGACACTCCAGGAATATCTGAGAGACAACCCTGAGGGAGAACCAAGGTGATGGGAGAGCACCAAAGTGACTTCCAGAGAAGCTCATGGCCTGGGCCCAGGACCATGCACTGCACAGCTGGGACTGCTAAATGGACCCATGCAGCCTTCCCCCCAAACTTTGCCATCTCCCCAGCAGCAAGCTAGGGAAGTTGTGTAATACTTAAAAATCCATGATTAAAATGTTTTGATGTCAATTTAATTTCCAGGTTAGCAATTTGGTATTAAACTATGACAGGGTATCCTGCAATCTCTTTGTGTTAGTTTAGAACCAAAATGCCCTTCTCTTTTTTTCCATATTTCAATAACTTACTTTTTTTCCAAAGAGAGTAGACAAATTCAAACCTCTTTACACACTTATAAGCCTTGTGCTTAACAAGCTTAGCTCAATGTGCTCTTCCGCTTCTGTACACAACTTAAAAATATCCTTTTTTGTCAGCGGTGCTTACTGTCATCTACGTAGGACTTCTTCAACAGAAAAAACACCAGGTCCTCTGGCAGATCACATTACTCACCACGGAAGCAATCATTCCCAGCAAGCTTCAGATGGTGACCTTTCTTATGTTTGTCCACCATCCCAAAACTGCATAAGCATTGAAAATGTTTCCGTTGGAAACACAAACTCCTTATGCCTCCTTTGCCAGTTCACTCTTCATATACACCAAAACTGGTCTGAACTGCATTCACTGCTCAGTAGTCATTAGTTCAACTCTAGTTCTTTATAGCCTACGACTAGGTGGACGACAGTTGGACAAATTCACAGTACAAACATCCAGTAAATTGCAATCCTTTTGTTCTGGAGTGAAATGGTCAGTGATAGATGACTATAAACTACACTGGGGTAGCAGAGATAAAAGGTGCAACCAATATTGTGAATACTGAGCTCTCTAGCATATACCAAAGCAATATGAAGGAAGACATTACTAAAAGAATATATTACTTTGCTTATCAATGTATTTGGGTTTAATATTACAGAAGAAAGTGATCATTTTATCCTTCTTCACTGTTGTATACGAATTCATATACTGCAAATGGGTACACCTTTTTCTTTTTTTTTTTACTTTACTGCTGAGCTATGCTCACTCTCTCTGCTGTACAGTCCAGTAATAACACTACAAGACGTTAACCTCACATAAGCTGGCATCAGTGTTCACCAATAACTATGGAATCTGCATAATTATTTCTTTCTTTTATTTAGAAAATAGGTACTGGCAGTTATTATTATAGATCTGTTTTTCTAACCAAAGTATTTAGATGCTATTAAACTGTAGTTTTTATTTTCTTATGAAGATTTTATTATTACATACTACATATTCCAGGACCTGTCACACTTAACCTTGCTCAATTACACCTCATGGTTACACTGTTTAAAATGTAGGTTAAAGGGTATTTTCGGTTGTATGTAATCTTATAAGTAAAAAGCCATCAGAGACAGTCTCAGGTTTTCAGATGGCCTTTATCATGTTGTCGTACCCCTTCACTTCTCATCATTACTGCTTCTTGTCTTTAACCTTCAGATTGTAATCGACTTTGATTCCATCATCATAAATCTACTTTCCCTTTCCCCCCCACCACATGGTGCTTCTGTCACTGACCTCATCCTTCTTTTAACTAATCGTTATTCTTTTTCAGCATCTCAAACAAATGAGAATGCCTTCTCTCTTTTTATATTTATATACTTTTCTTTCTAGGGGTAATTTGGAAGATGATTTCTTCAGCACAGAAGAACTAGATAACTGTTGCATTTTCAACATCATTTACAAACCTGTTTCAGACATATCAAATGAGTTCTTTACCTTCTCATTAGGTTACGTTAGTGGAATTGAATATCATTTCTATCTTTTAATTTTCCTACTATTGATTTGTCAGGTGTAAGCTAACTATTTTATATAACAGCATTTGATTTCTCTATTTGTTAATTTCATTGGCACGAATAAGAATAGTGGAAAGACGTGGATTTTAGCTGGGTTGCTCTCTGGTTCCACATACGCAAAATTTTGCAAAGCATCCAGCTAGTAAATTCAGTAACAATGTGTACCAATTCTACAACTGTATCGTGAGATGTCATCTAAAGGATATTCTTTGAGATACAGTGCCTGAGGCACTAATTTAATGCTATATCTATATATTTATTAACCATCTGATTCTGTGGGATCCTCCTAAAGCAAATATATGTATTTGCTTATATATACTTCTGAAGACCTTCACATGGCTATCAGGTCCATCAAACTTAGGTGATATAAGGAACAAAGAGCAATGCTTGGAGTGTATATCCTCTTGGGTTCCACTCTGATATGGCATCAAATGAAGCAGGATCAGTTCTTAGAAAAGAAAGAAGATGGCATTTCAGGTCCCACATTTTGCAGAATACCTTAGGGGTTAAAGCTTTTTCCCCATAAGTGGGAGGACATGGTTCTAGATCTGCTTCAGGCTGAGGGTCCTGGAATTCATATCTCCTGTATGGGAAATTTTGAGAGTGGTTATTCTTGTCTTTTTCTCTTGAAATATCATGCAACAAAGAGGACAGCAATGGCATGGTGCCACTGGGAGAACACAGGTCATGGAGACGGCATAAGAGCAAGAAGGAGATGCCTGTTTCTTCATCAGATGATCAAGATTTCAACTAGCTTGTCCTCCTTAGGGTAGACCTGTAAAATCTATTTGCTCATTAGGATAAGCTACACCTTTGTCCAGTGGAGTTTCTGTAAGGTTGGAGGATCATTAAAGTTGAACACAGACATTGAATGTGGTGTGAAAGAAAGAAAAGACAACAGAAAAATTGGTAAGCGATACTTCGAAAATAGAACATGTTGCCTGATGTACTAAGAGAGAATTGTCACTATTATGCATGACACATAAGTTATGAACAGATACAACCTCAAATCATTACAGCTTCCATCACTGCGTTAATTAAGAGCTTAAGATATGTCTTAATTCTGAATTCAGAACTTTAATTGCAAGACGGCAGTGACACTAAAATCAGTCATTGACCACCATGGTAATTTCATGTCCATTAGGTCATGCCTTTGCTCTTGATGAAATAATGATCATTCAGTGTATTTCCATCCATCATTATTTGATTAATGAAGAAATGCTGGTTTTCTTTTAACAAGCAATGCCAGTCTGTCTTAAAGTGGTTTAAATTATGAAAAGCAAAATCAGGCTTTATTGAATACCAGAACACCACAAAATCACCATATTGCTGAAAAAAAAGCTCACAAGGACTGGTGCTGAACAGATTCAGGCTAAGAATACTTATCAAGAACATCATATATTTCTAATTAGAGTGACATATATTTTAATTTAAGAGAACTGAACTGGGGTTTATATGTATAATTAAGTATGGATTCTGACAAAACTGTTATTACTATTACAAATTTACTAGCTAATAGCTTCAGGATGAAGTCATTGACAGTTAATGATATCTATGACATACTTTCATAACTTCTGTAACTGCTGCTCCAGAGGAGCTTGTTACTGTTATAAATCTTAAAAGCAAGTCTCACTTTTCAACTCTGTTTCCCCTTTACAGCTAAATGTTATGCAAAGGAGTGGACACAGCTCAGCAGGGTCATTTAGTTTTATAGAGCTGCTTGGAGAGAAGGAGTACTTTTATCTGTTAGGGTATGATATATTGTTATGCTGTTCCACATACTAAAGTAAAAATGGCATGAAAGTGGAACTAAAGCAAGGATAGGATGGGCAATAGAGTTGGGGAATCCAGACTCATCCATAAGATTGTGACTGTCTGAGCACGTGGAACTTGAACCCTCTGTTTATGTCCGTGCACCCTTGGTTTCATGAAGTCTACAGGTGTCGCTGAAGACCTCGGAAACAAACTAGGACATAATTGTTTGTGTCTCCCATTTCTCATGAGTTGCTTAGAAACAGTTGTCCAAGGTATGTAACTTATAGAGATTTATGTACTTTCCATGATATTTGTTCTATAGACATTTACATGCAGGTAAAAGAAGTAAAGTAAGCATAAAAGTACATATTGGAGACAAGGTTTAATCAGTGACAGAAATATGACATCTTATCAGTTATTTACATGGAAAATGGCTGTGTGTTTCTTTGGCAATCATCTTGAAGCAAGGCCACTGACTCCTAGTAATACAGCTGGTCACAGCAAAAAGTTGCAGAATACTTCTAAAGGTAACACTCTAATCGGTGGCTTAAGTAATGAACTGTAAAAAGTAATTAAGTTACCTTTTAGCTTCAGGTATAAAATAATGTTTTAATGTTTTGTCATCTATCATTCACTGCTGGGTGATGAGTAGTCATGATTTAGTAACACCCAGTTTAGTCATTCTCATTCTGTAAATCACATGAACAATAGAAAAGTAATTTCCAACTGCATACAGCAGCTTATCAAAATAACTTGAAAAACCCTAAGACCATAAATTGTCTAATGATGGTCAAGTCATCTTCACAGAATCACAGAATCATACAATGGTTGAGGCTGGAAAAGACCTCTGGAGATTATCTAGTCATCCCCCTCCCATTTCAATAAGATATGCAAGAGTTTCAATAAAATGCAATAGCTTTCCATAAAATATGTAGCGGACTAAATCCTCAAAGCAAACTTAAACCAGTTAAGTCCCATTTCTTTGATTTCAACTTCTCCACCTCTAAGTAGGCTATTAATTTTCTTTCAAATGCATATTTTCACCTCCTGATTTTTCTGGGACCGAGAGCTGGCTTACAGAAGGCCAGAAATATTGCCGTACCTTGTCAGATTAATCTGCAAGGTTGAATCTGAGAAGATACAATGGAACTAAGATACAATACATAGGATGGAATTATTTAACTTCCCTTGAATGTTGCTTTCTGATTTTCATTATGTGTACATTTTGGTTTTGATCTGGTAGACCAGGTGATCAAATGGGAAGATCACATTGTTTCATCTTTCTATCAGATTGTTATTACTCTGAGTTTTGGACTGATTCGGGGTTTTTTCGGTTTAGGGGTTTTTTTGTTGTGTACTTTTTGAAAGACAATTATGTTATCAGTAACATCTCTGTCTCATTCACACACCTAGCTGACTCAGTAGAACAACTCCTACTGATTTCAGCAACAGAGGGTCAAAACTATATAGCCAAAGTTCATCCCATCTAAATTTAGTTTCTGAAATGTATATACATTAGGAGTGCCAATTTAGGTGTTCAAGAGGTCATTGCCAAAGTCCAAACTAGTCCAAATCAGCTTCCTTTCTAAGTTAATGGAGGGAAAAGGCATTCCCAGAGGGTGATTCACTTCATCCCAAGACACTTGTCTGACACTGACGCGGAAAAATCCCTCTCCCGCTTGATCTGATGTTGGGTAGGATGGAGTGAGTGCCAGTGAGTAGAGACTTTCCAGAGGACAGGCTGGCTCTGTAATTGGCTGCATCATGCTCTAGGCATTGGGGTTTTTTCTCTTTCTGTCCTTATTGACTACAGGAGGAGCCCCAAACCTTTGTACTCCTAGTATAGGCACTTCTGCTAGAAGTCTGCGGTAAAGTAGGATTAATTTGTACTAGGCAGCCTTCCACTCAGATGTTCTGCAAATTTCGATTTTGTACCTTCTTTCAAGTTGTTGTTTACATACAATGGCCCGAATCTTTCCATGTCATTCCTTTTTCATTTCTTCTTCTTCTTTTTCCTTTTTTTTCTTTTTTTTTTTTTTACTGCCTGACTCCTGTTCTACCATTTCTGGTGGGTGAGTTGAATCAACACCTTTTTTTCTCATGGTAAGCTTAGCATAGACTGTGCTTGTCTCAGCTCATTTTATGAAAACGCTTACATGCTAATTAAACAAACAAACAAAACCAAACACTAAGACAACTAAGGTAAAATTTTCACAAGTGTCTAGTGATTTGCGTTTAACTTTCGCATTAGAAATGACCTACCGTTTCTTAAAGGGTTCTAATTTTCAGTGTGTCTCACTGAAAATTACGCTGGTTTTCTCTACTCGCCAACCCAAACACATTCAGCTGTTAATGCCCCACTTCTGTAATTGTCTGCAAGCAGAATTACACTGACTTTCCCACTCTCATTCCTGCGTCAGTACTCTCTCCCAGTGCTGAGTATCTCTGGTGTACAGTAACGGGTACATACCCAACAGCCTGGCAAAGTAACTTAGTTCACTTAAAGCTGTCTTGCATGTTGGTTGTGAATATGTTATCAGGCTAAGATCATTATAGTCTCATTTTGCGTCCCCTTTTAAGTGTTACAGCAGAAAGTCCTACATTCATTGTCTGAAAATAAATGAAAACTGTTGGTTGGGGTTTTTTTTGCTACTGATCAAAGTACAGATCCTCCCACAGAGCTTAGCACATTTTTAATAATTTTTCTGTCTTGCTTCTCCTTCCATCATTTGTTTCTTCTTGTCTTGGTTTTTTTTTTCTTTTGGTTTCATATCTCCATGCATTTGTTTACATAAAGTACTCTTCTTCTTTTTCACCCAAGGGTACTGTAATATCCTGGGGTGTGTTAAGATGTCAAGTATGTGTGCTAATACTTTTTGGCATTCCATAACCCCTGAGGAAAAATGTGGAAAAGTATTCTGGTTTTACATTAACTAAGACTTCAGTTTATGCAAAACTGACAGACAAATGGAGTGGAAGCGATACATAAGACAAATATAGCTAGACACCCTATTTAATGAATTGACATTTCATTTGTTGTCTCTATGGAAGAGGGTGGTTCCAATAGGAGGAGCCCTGAAGTATGAAATTTTGCTTTTTTTCTAGACAGAAGGCAATGTTGGGGTTCAAGAGAATGCTTTGCAAACACAGACATCAATTTATATAACACAAATACCCAATCCTTCTCTGGTGATGATACATTCCCTGGCACTGAGTTTGATATGGACTTACAGATCCTTGGGTTTCTTTTCTTCTGCACTGGACCTTATGTAAATATTTGTATCTTTGAAGAAAGGGTATAAAATGTTACCATTGAGAAAGGACCAGGTGATTCACAGAGGAAGAGTACGACTCACATTATCATAAAATAAGAAGTATCCAATATAACAGTTCTGGAGGAACGTATCCGCCTGCATCAGCTGTGGAAGGAAGTTAAATGACTTGTGTAGACTAGGCTGCAGCTTTCAGACGGCTAACTTAGTTAAGGAGATTACCAACCCTAAAGTCTACCAAGAATGAGATTTAAGTCAAAGTTAGGTGAAGCAAATCCACCCTTAGGCCTTTAAGTCCCTTAGTTGCTTTTGAAAATTTCAGAATTAATCAGATTCTTTTCAAAAAGTTAAAAGGGACTCAACTTTTGGCAGAACTCAGCATCTTTTATCTATAACTATGAAGTTTATGATGTGCCTGCAAAGCATAAAATGTGATACCTTTCCAGCATTTCATATCACTTTCCTAATTTTCATCTCAGGTGGGTGGATGTTTAAATACATTTTTAAATTTATTTCATTATATGAGTTTTTCTGCTTTGTGGCTCTTCCTTAGCCTTGATCACGAGTTTGTTTGTTAGCCTCTATTCACTTGCAATTTTGTATTTGCCTGCCTCCATTGTATCTTTGCTTGTATAAAGCTTTTTGAACTTTCAGTCACTCTTCCCATTAAAAACTGTGATATGACACATTCCCTAAAATGAATCTTTGTATATAAACATTTCAAAATCTTGAAAAGTGACTCAAGGTTTGAGTAACTGAATATACTCTATAATACCACTAATCTGTCTCTCCCCTTAATGCTTGCTGCAGTTCCACAGGACAACCTCTCCAGCCTGGAAAATTATGTTCTGAAGGAACCAGACATTTCAGTGAGTCTAAATTTAAAGTTAGAAGATTATCACCAAAGCCGATCTATTGGAATTACTTATCTGAGCCAAAGTAATTCAGGTGCAGTGAAACACTTCTAATTTTAAATTTAGGAGCACTGAACAGTGAGTGGGATTCTTTGGCATAGCACTTAGTTGCTACCACTCTCCCTCTCTCATTCTTTCTGCTTTCCAACTTCATCCTTTTAAAGCCCATGATTCCAAAATCCGAGTGCTGATGGTGTTAGATAAAAATTGTACCACTATATAATAATGAAAACAAAGATATTTACCATTAAATATTATAAAGCTGTTAAAATGGGTAAAGTATATATTATTTCTAAAATGCTGTAATGAGTTACACCATGGAACACGATATGTGAGGCAACAATTACTCTTGGGAAAACAGTATAGGAAGGTGATAAACCCATCAAATGGCTGGTAAAGTGAGCCTTGTAAGGGTTTTTATTAAAGGTGAATTTGAAAAGATTGAAGTAAATAGACTCTGTTGGACTATTCAGGCACAACAGGGGCAAGAGAAATGTAGGCAGATTTTTTTAATATGGGCAGTCTGAGGCGTCATGCATTTATTTGGTTCTCAAATACACTGGAAGAAGATAGGCGCCATTAATGGTGCTGCAATGGCATTTGATGATTAAATTCTTCACAAGCTCACAAAGACCAATACTCTCACCAACATGCACATCAAAATGTTCTTTGTAAGTTCCCTCACCATTGTCAGCAAGATGCACAATACATTTATGACCATACATTTTAGAGTTATTTGTAATTTTGTAGTTAAAAGCATGAAGATCCTTCATTAATGTATTATTTACAATTCTAAGATGAAGTTAAGACAAGGTAATGTGGAAGCAATTTATGAGAGTCACACTTCTGTATTGATGATGAAACACTGCAGAATGGAATTATAACATATTTTTATTGTGCTAAATCTTCTCCAGCAATGAAGTTCCTAAAGGACAGAAATTGAATGCTGAAAGACGTTTTCTTTCATTTAAAAAAAAAAAAAAAAAAAAAAAGCAGAGAAACACAATTCTACTGCCACAGCCTGGAAAGTCTGGTTTTCATCTATTGTAATAGCCGAGGATAGCCAAACACAGTTAGGGCATGATCATTAGCATCAGCCAGTGTGTTCTTGTGACGTGTTGTATGGTTGCACCCCTTGGAACTCCAGTTCAAATTGGGACTGCATCCTTTCCTGGAGATTGTTGCATACAGTTGAATAGTCTTAGCAACATAAATGACAATTTGATTATGGGGGAAAAAAAAAAAAAAGATTTAATAGTGCAAGTAAGTTACAGAAATGGTTGCAAAGCCACAGTGTGCGCAGATCAGACATAGTGATTCTTTAAACAAATGTATAGTTTTGTAGTCTGAGAAGGCTGTCCACCATCATACTGTGCAGACTCGGGAAAAGAGAATTTCAGGATCCTTTTTACTTTTGGAAATTGAATATTGATCAATAGAAATCTTGACTGTTTGTATAGAAGTAGATCCAAGGCTAACAAAAAAAGTACATGCATGTGTTAGAAAAGCCAAACCAAACCAAAAACCCCAAAACTCCTCCAAAACATTCCGAGATGTCTTAATTTAATTCATCCTATGAAGCTTTAGGTAGTTAACTGAAATGTTTGACTATGGAGCAGACTTGACTTAAGGACACTCTACAGTCAGTGGATTGAAACAGCCACCTCCAAAGAGATTCCTTTAGATGCAGATTCCTTCTAGAGGTTCTTGCTGTCCTTTGAGCAATTAGGTAATCTTGAGCAACACCTCTTCTAATGCAGTGATGACAATTCAGTTACAAAATTTGGCAGGGTGCTTTTGTGCCTTTCCATTTTTCTGAAAAGTATAACTTCAATCCAAATTTCCACATAGAAATGTGTTCAAGTATTAACCTCAGTGCTGGACTTACTGGTTAACACAGGTTTAGGCAGCAAGAAACTACGTTTCTAAAGGTAAGTTAATAGTATTGATAAATTCACTACAGCTTTACTGAAGGGACAGAATGTGCAATTGAAAATAATATTCTATGTACTGGCTGTTATTTTATGTTAGCGTTCTTGTTGTAGAGGGCGTGGCTAACCTCTCTCAACATCCATTCTCTCAGACTTTGTTTCATAATTAATAAATAAAATTAGTAAGCACCTCTCAAGCTGCTTTTTAAAATGAAATATGACACAGCTTTGTAATGAGGGTTGACATTCCATGATTCATTTTAATCCTTTCTAGAATAAGCACTGGTCCACATGACATATGGGTAAATATGTTTGACGATACCTTGAATTGCAAAAATAGTCAAGGCCATCAAGGTATTTGACAATTCATGTAGAATCTACCCATATTTTCATGAATAAAAAAGTGAATAGCTACATTAAGTACATGTAACTTGTCACAAAATGACTTATGCCTTCCCTTGGGTAACTCCTGCTTATCTGCCTGCTCATGCAATTCTATAATACATTTTTAATAATAAATAACAAATTCAATAATAAATTTGGATGTCAGTACTGAACTTAGGAACTTGTCTTTTTTATTTCTCAATGTTAATATCTTTTACATCTAGCAGGTAAAATCAGAGAGAAAACAGACATGGGATGAGAAATATAAGAAATATAATGGATAGAAAGAAATAAAAAGAAATTTAAAACACAGAATCACGTTAGGAGAAAGACTGAGATAAAAATGTTTGAATCCTGTAAATTTTCCAAGACTATTTAATAAAGAAAATAAATTAGCAAAAAGCCAACCAACCAACCCAACAAACAAAAAAGAATGAAAGAAAATGTGGTTTATTAGCCAGAATCTTCTATTTAAAAGCACTTTGGCACCCCAAATAGAGACCTAATAACTAATAGGAAAACTCAGCAAAGAGAATAATAATAATTTTAAAAATTATCAAATAGATTGTGGTATATATTCTCCTTTAAAACACATGAAAAGTAGTTGCCCATGTCTTTTCAATAATTTTGAAAATATAAGCTGGTAAAATTTGTAAAAATTCCTTTCTGCATACAAATGATCAAAAAACACAGAAATGGGTGGTGGAGCTGCTGTGGAACAAGAATGTGATCAGGATTTAAAGTTAATGACTCAAAACCTCAATAAATGCTTCGACTTGGTTTTCAGTAAAGCTCTTGAGGTTGAGAAAGGGGCAGACAACCTATCTAATGGGTTAGATGATATGGAAAAGAGAACTGTAACACCCAAGGTGGAAGCCAAACTTGAAGACCTTTGTGTTCAAACTGGACGTCATCCCAACATCCTGATGGAATACATGGAGCTGTAAATTTAGTAATAAACATCTCAAAATAGAGAGGAACACTGTATGACAGGAAAATAAAAATGCACTATGTCTGTTTTAAAATGTTATCTGTAAAAAGTTATCTGGACAGCTAATGACTGTTAGACTGACATTAATTTGGACAGAATTTTGAGGAAAAATCTAAATAAGCACTCAGAAGTAGACAGAAATTATGATAAAACATGATGTATTATCTATTACAGATCACACAGGACTAATCTGATTATTATTTTTTTTTTAAAAAAAGACAAATTATTTTCTGGACCAGCAGCTCCCTTAAATTAGTGAAATATTTTATATGGTAACATGGGAAGAACCTACTTACCCTGGAGTTTATTAGAGTCTGGAGAAGAATTGTAAGGTGTGTTGGTAGCTTTAAATGGAGATTGGATTTATGGTGAAAAATGAACTACAAAGATGGAGGGGGCGTGTAAGTTGTTTCCTTATAATCCTTATAATTCAACTTTTTTTGAATAATCCTGGCTCTGACTAAATTATCGTATTGATATGGGTTAAAAACACACAAATGGAAGGTAGAGTCAGTGCAGATACTTTATAGGGAGAATTAGGCAACTCTGAGAAATCAGCAGCAATAATAGGATCATAGAATCGTAGAGTCATAGAATGGCTTAGGTTGGAAGGGACCTTAAAGATCATCTAGTTCCAACTGCCTTGCCATGGGCAAGCACACCTCCTACTAGACCAGATTGCTCAAAGCCTCAAAGGATGACATGCAATATTACAAAATTTAAGGTCATGAGCTTAGAAAATGACTGTCATGATAATTATGGAAAAGGAAAGCTTGTAATGTTGTTAGAAAAGAAATGGAAAAGTCATCTAGCAAAATGGAAATGTTCATAAATACATCTAGGAGAAAGGTAAACATAGAAGAGGAAGAAAAGCTGTTGAAGCTCAGGTACTACACTTGCACAGTGGCCAACTGACATATCCAGGTCTTAATGGCATTTAACCTGGAAATTATTATTCCTGCCTTTCCAACAGATATTGCACAGGAAGAAATTCTAGCTAGTTGAAGATAGACCTTCATCCACTAGTGCATTTAATGATGTGATTTGGTGGTTTACAGTGTCAGAAATCTTCAGCCAGTGACTTAAACAGCCCCTTCTAGTCTCTCTTTGACAGAATCACACTTAAAGTTTGTCCTTGGGTCTTATTTTGCAAAACCCATCTCCTCTTTCTTTCTAGCTTTGAAAGAATTGCCCAGGGCTGGTGTACTGAAACATTTAGAATTTTAAAGAAAGTGAATTCCTCTCATCTTTTCTTGTTTCACCTTACTTTTGAATAATTTACATCTGTGAGCCCTGAGACTCTCTTACATCCTACTTCTTCTTTCAAGCAGTGTCATTACAATATTGTCATCTATCCATGCATTGGGCACCTATGGCTCTCTTCAAAAGGAATACGAAAACTGAACTGTAATGAGTCAAAAGGTATGAGATGGAGACTTGGTCTGAGGTTTATTTTTCAAAGTATATTCTATGAACTTCCTTATTTGTGAATGGTCCAAAAATTATGGGACGTTAATAGCTAAAGATGAAGACAGGACAGTTCATTGTTTTCCTAGGAAAAAAACCCAAGACAAACAACACCTTTGTTGAGGCAATCAAGTCATAATGGGAATTGTTACTTGACATCCACTGGCCTAAACAGGCATACAGACAACCTAAATAATCATAATGACCTCTTGTGGCAAAAAAATCCCACCCCATAAATATATGAAAAAGCATCCCTAAATGCAGTTTTCAGTTGATTTCCCTTCCTGGAATTTGAGTGCTTCGGTTAAGTGTTTATTAACACTTTCACTTTCATGTGAAAATAAAATGCTAACAATGAAAATGGGGACCATATAGAAAAAAAAATTTCATTACTAAGGGGGAATAACACATAATGATAGAATGAAAAAGAGAATAAAATGTGTAGCAAATTTCAGTTCCTCAGCTGATCAGCAACTGCAATAAACTGTATATATTGCCATGTACTTTTATTTATGAAGAGAGAAATAATGTCTTCAGTCAAGCAACATGGGATTCACTGGAAGGGAGGGGGTCTCAGTTTCAGGCTTCTTTGAAATGAATACTTTACATTAAATTCAGACTGCCAGATTTAATTTCAGCAGATATTTGGTCTGCCATCAACAAGACTCTCTTTTAGCATATACCTGGCATTCAATACCAAAAAGGTTTGCCATCACCGTCCGAGCTCACAGAGCTCAGTTCTTATTTTCCTCTGTATCAAAGAATATTTACTGACATGTCTCTTAGATAGAACAGCCTGAAAAAAGAATGAAATATGTCATTTACTTCCTCTCATCCCTGAATATGTCACAGTGAGGAGACTGGCAGAGTCTTCTGGAACATGAGAATTGTGTGATCAGATCCTCTTAGGCAGGCATGAGATGGCCAGCTGTTGTTGCCATGCCCGGGATGAGTGGAGTGCTTTAGTTGCTGAGATGTTGCAGAGAAGAATGGAAGCAGCACCTCATTCTACTGCCATTTTGAAGGAAATTGTTGTCCATTCATTTTTTGTCTAAGGAAAGGACTAAGGAGCCAAACCTCGGGGGGAGAAAGTTCTTGGGAATGTCAATCCCACAAGAAAAGAGGCATTTTTCTATAGCAACAGGCTAAAATATTTATGATCTGGAGGAGGTTGGAATCATATCTATGTTTTTGTCCTCTGTTTTTTTATTAATTAACTTAGGTTTCCCTGTCAGTGTGTTAGCCGTTGTGAATCACACTCTTAGACCTAACTTCTCTCTGTCCATTGCATTTGCTAGCATCCTACCAGGCCGTTATGAATCCCATTGACTAGGTACTTCTCTAAAATGCACAAAGATATTGCAGCAGTCAGTGCTATGAGGCCAGAGTCTCTTCTGTACACCTATTCTTACACATCTTTGTTCAATCCTTCCAGCCAAGTGCTCATGTCAGTAGATGGATCTTGCAGGCATTTGTGCTATTCTATTTGTTGAACAGTCACCACCACTGCTTAGTCCTTTCTATTTTGCGATGAACCTGGACTGTGATTTATATTAAGAAAATTGTCATAAAATTCTCTCTTCTGTTATCGGAAGACCTACATAGGAAATGATAAGGGTAAAGTCATTACAGAATTCTAAATGGATTTGAGAGGTCTTGATAGAAATGACTTATAAAGAACTATCAAATTGAATCGATAATGACACATTTTCATAGGTTATTAGAGTCTTCCTGTAGTATTCTACAGAGAAAATATTCTGTGCCGAATCCTATAAAGTTCTGCACATGTTTTATTTGATGGAGAAATAATATGATTTAGTAAGTGGAACAGAAGGGGAAAGAAAAACTGATTAAGTTTTACTGTATATCACAAGAGTGATTTTTTCACTATAGCTAATAAAAATATAGAATAACATTTTTCTCTTTAAGGGATTTTTTTTTTTTTAAACTTTGGACAAGTATTTTTGACTTTGTGATCTTGAAGTGACCTCTCACCCACAAATTTCATACAGTTTCACTGTAGACATGGTATACTTATATATATAAAAGGCAACACCACAATGTTTGTTCAAAAAAATATTTCCTAACTTTCTGAAATAAATTTGTGTGTCTATCAAGTGTGCTTCTATACTTATATCGTGTCTGCTATCATGTCCTGAGTAATTTGCTGTTGAGATTTGGTGAGTTTCATATGCTTGTGAAGGTGCCAAAGTTGAAGCGTTATGTGAAGCTTTAGACAGCATGCAAAATTTGTCAGATCATCATGACAGGGTTTAGCTACATTGGTTCAAACCCCCTGGAATAAAAAAAAAAAGCTTGTTATGCTTATGATCACTATGTAGTGGGAAGAAAATGTATACAAGTATTTTATAAATTAGAAAGGTTTTTATGACAGCTGCTAGGCTATTAGAAGCATACAAAAGAATTATCCGAGGCACTCTGCATTTCAAATTCACATTTAACTTATTCAACCATTAGATTGCTGAGATAAATGACTAAGAAATCATAAGAAAAGATGCAGAAACAATTTCATTTTTAATTGAGAGAAAATCAGAGCTCAAAACTGATTGAAACCAACCATATGAGCAATTTCCATTTAGCAAATGGAAATGAAAAAACAAACAAACAAACAAAAATGTAAATCATATTCTATCTTCTTTAGGAAATTTACCTGTACCTGTCTTGAGTTTGAACTTGGTAACTATCAAAATGCATTACCTTTACTTGAGATGCATGATCTGCAATGGACAAAATAATAGAAATAAAAAATTAGCCCTAACTTTTGCAAATATAGACAGCTCTGTGAAATATAAACATTTCATAATGACTTAGAATGAGGTAATTTTATGTGCAAGGAACTATGCTACTCAAACTCTGATTAATAAAACAGACATCTCCATGGTCTTCCCAGCAATGTTATGCATTGATCTTCTCAAGTGAGAATACAGCCAGCCGCATGCTGAGGGACTTTGGTTTAAAATTCTGATGAAAAATGTTCGGGTGGTGGAGAGCAGTTAATCTCTTGTGTTATGATTGCCACATGCTGGTTTCCTATAAATAAAGATGATGTCAGGTATTAGAAGATTTTTCTTCCCTTTTTCCTATTTGAGAAACAAATAGTGTGCATGTACCTGGAATAATTTCTGTGCTGTTTATGGCAATAATGAAGTTGTGAGGCCCAGATTTATTCTGTGATTTGTTAAATTGGGAACATTAGTTTAAAAAACATGCTTTAGAAACTGGGTGAAAGCACTCTTATTGAGCAATGGGTATGATAAATATCTGAATATATGATAATTCTCCTTAATGTATGATTTATTACATTATCAAAGACAATGTGAAAACAAGATATTGAAAAACATGCATTGCAATACTGTTTCAAAATTCTTCAATTCATTGGATATTGAAAGAAAAAATAACTTACTAAAAGACAGAACTTTTAAAACATGGAATACAGTAACTACAGGCCTACGTCTAAACAATTGTCTCCTGACAAAATTGTAGCAAACTACTGCAATTCTGAATTAAGCTTACTGCTAACTATAAAGCTGCACAGTGAAGATGGTAATGGGGCATGACATAATGGCCAAAAGCATGGAGAATGAGATCTTTGCCAATGAAGCTTTTGCATCCTCAGAAACTTGATCATGTTTGAATTTACTGCCCATAAAGAGAGATTTATTGGGATAGTTCATTCTTTCCATAGCAACCCAAACATGTAGAATCATAAAGTGATATACAAGGTAATGCTGCTTGAAGACTGATGTCAAAACAATTCAAATGTTTCAGTGTGACAGGATAGCCTTTCATATCTGCTAAATAAGTATGTAGCAGAAGCAACGCATTTTGGCTATTCGGAAGGCAGCTGGGGACCACAGGAAAATCTGTTACCACAGGCAAACTGTTAGTGGCAATGCTGGGAAGACACTGTGCTGTTTTGATTTTGTTCTTTATATGACAATAATGCCTTGATACTCAAATCCTATAAAAATTATTTTTATTATTTTATAGTTACTGCCATTTCATGAGAAATGTGAAGCTTTTCTTGAAAAAAATATTACGGAAAATAAACCCCCAAAACAGAGGGACAGAAACGAAAAAAGGAATAAAATTTCCAGATGTGTTGAAAAGCCCCTGTGTAATTCAGATATAGGAACACTCTTGATCTTTTCTTTAGACTCTGAGAATAAACTTCACCAATCATGCTCAGACAATAACTACTGGGAATACAATTGTGCTTCCCTGTTGGGACTTGCCTGAAGACATGAACAGTTGGAAGGGCTCTCTCTAGGAGACATAAACAGTTGGTGCGTGGTTTGTTTAAAATTATCTTCATAAAGGTGGTGTCATGAAAGAACTGGTATCTTGGCTTATAAGAGGAAAAATTAAGATAACAATGATAAAATCTCCTATCTCTATTAGAAGTCAGTAACAGTATCTTAATGAAGCAGGCAAGTTGTCCAAACAGACAATACTTTTTCTTCTTGTTAAACATGCTTTATGACAGATTTAGATACTGATGAGATCTCAGAGGTGCAGCATAGCCTAAAGACAATCAGATTTGTTATCAGTCTTCATCTATCTAATGAAGGCTTATAGGCCTTTAATACCTGTACAAAAGTAAGTGATTCTTTACATCTCTTCTTGTATCAAGTCTGTCTAAATGAATAAAGTTGTGACAAGGATTGCTGAAAGCATAAATGTCTGATATTTTGTATGACTGTCATTATCAAAGTAGATGAACCTTCAACTTTACTTTAGGGCAGCAGCTGGCTTTCTGCTTTCCTTGACTTTCTCTCATGTGAGATGAGCAGGATTTATTCACATCTGTGGAAATCCAGCATACGAATGAGAGATATTTCTTGCTGATGGTTAAATCTGCTGAGGAAAACAGAAAAATCAATGGGAAATGCACATCAGGTTTGCTTAGGGAAGGCTGCTGTGTTGCACCCATGGCATAGAAAATAAATAGCTCTTTAGCCTGGAGATGTTGATCTTGAAATTTTTGAGCAATTTCTCCCTCAGCATGTATTCATTCCCAATCCCACTCAAGGGCTGGCACCTGGAGCTGTTGCTAAGTGGTGTATCTGCCACATGGTGGAAACATAATATTGATTTTTAGGAAAATCAATTCCCAGTTTTACAAGATCAAAACCAGAAGATAGCAAAAGAGAGACTGGACTTTATTTTATAATGATAATCATTATACTATACAGATTCTTGAAAGAGATGCATGGCTAAGAGACATCATATTGATTTACTAGTAATAAACTCTGCCTGTTATGGTTCTAACTGAGCTGCTTGAATCTCTAGGTATAACACTATTGATCACAAGCAGTGAGTATCTTCTTATCTGTAAATAAAGAATTCCATTCTATTTTTCAGGCCTTTCAAATTGGTGAAAATGTGGAAAAGCACAAAAGGGTGGCAGATGTCACTGCAACAGTTTATTTTTAGAAGAAAAATAAAAATACTTTGAGTTTTCTCAAAACTAGGAGTATCAAACTTGGAAATGGATCCTTTGGGCAACATTATTAAAAAAGCTAGCCTGACCATTTCTGGTGAATCCCAATCTTTAATCAGAAAACATATTATTAATTTATTATCTTTCTTTAACTGGTGAATGAGGCTCATCTCACTTATTTAATAATGACTTAAAGAGTGGGTGAAATAAGAAAGGCTCTAATGTTGAAAAGAACATACTGTCAGTAAAACCAACTTAAATGGGAAATAATAACAATGCATATGTCAATCTAACATTATTATATATAGTGGAATACATTTCTGATAACAGTTTTAGCAAAGTATTTATTATGCCATTGAAAATACTGTTTGCCATGTGATTAGTGAACACAAGAAAACTTGCAACCAGAGTAGCAATGCAATCTTAAAAACAATTTAGTCAAGCCAGGAAGAGTCTCCTCTGCAAATACATTTAAACAAGTTTACATAGTAGTCTAACATTTTATTACCATAGTTTAACACAATTTTATCACTTACAGAAACAAGCCAAACTCTTTAGGCAAGAAATAGACATGCTTACATATACTTAAGTGTATTAAACCAA
Organism: Burhinus oedicnemus; assembly: GCA_008921705.1. Taxonomy (NCBI): domain Eukaryota; kingdom Metazoa; phylum Chordata; class Aves; order Charadriiformes; family Burhinidae; genus Burhinus; species Burhinus oedicnemus. Next base: position 450,198 of record VFFE01006972.1, on the reverse strand, counting down.
AATAGTTTGGTTTAAAATTGTTTTGACTCTGAAATAAACTATCCTAGTTCAGATTTCTCTATTAAGTTCCTGATTCAAAGCTCAGTGTATTATTTGAACTATTCTTATAGACTTTAATAGGTTATGCACCAGTTCCAGATCAGCGAATGTTTGTAGTGTATTTTGAGCTTCGTGGATGAAGAGAGCCATATAATCACAACCTACAATCATTTTATTATAATACAGAATTATTCTTGCTTCCCCTCCACCCACACTTTATTGTGAAAGTATTATACTGTCCAAACATCATTGCTATGTTCTTTTTTTTTTTTTTTCAGATATGGATCAACAAAAATAACTAAAAGGGAAAAGGAAGTACACAAAGTAATTCACCTTGCAGCGTTTGTGCCTTTGGTACAATATAAAGATTGACAGCATCAATATTTTAAAAGTGCTTTTTTTTTTCTTCTTGAATACCAGTAATATGGCACCTGACACTAATTTAGAGGCAGTGAATTCTAAATAGCAGTTTAAAACATATTGAGACTGAGTAAAAGTTCCTGTCTTTACTGAAATACTGGGCAGTAAATAATGCCAAGATTACCAGTACATTTTACTTTTGCCACTTGATTCCAATACATCTATCCCCAAGTTGATTTCATTTTCCCTTTGAGGAACCTGTAGCTATCCCTGGGAGAATGATGATATGGGTCAGTGGATTTTGTGTGTTCTGTGAAAAATTTCCCTGGTCTTATGTCAGATCCATCTTCTATTGCTAAATAACTTTTAGCAATATCTAGTCTTAGATTCTATTACTCACAAGTTTGACAACCGTTTTGTGAAGACACAGATAAAATTCACAAAGGCAGATCAGCTAACACATTTCAAATTGGTTTACAAGTTTAGCTTATGGTAACTAGGCATCATAGAATCATTTAGGTTTGAAAACACCTCTAAGATCGAGTCCAAGCGTTAATCTAACAGGCCCAAAACCACCACTAAACCATGTCCCTAAGTGCCACATCTGCACATCTTTTAAATACCTCCAGGGATGGTGACTTCACCACTTCCCTGGGCAGCCTTTTCCAATGTTTGATAACCCTTTCAGTGAAGAAATTCTTCCTAGTATCCAATTCAATCCAATCCTAGTATCTGGCACAACTTGAAGCTGTTTCCTCTTGTCCTATCACTTGCTACCAAGGAAAAGAGACTGACTCCTACCTGGCTACAACCTCCTTTCAGGCAGTTGTAGAGAGCGATAAGGTCTCCCCTCAGCCTCCTTTTCTCCAGGCTAAACAACCCCAGTTCCCTCAGCTGCTCCTCATACAACTTTGCTCTAGACCCTTCACCAGCTTTGTTGCCCTTCTCTGGACACTCTCCAGCACCTCAATGTCTTTCTTGTAGTGAGGGGCCCAAAACTGAACACAGTATTTGAGATGTGGCCTCACCAGTGCTGTGTACAGGGGCACGATCACTTCCCCAGTCCTGCTGGCCACACTAGTCCTGACACCAGCAAGGATGCTGTCGGCTTTCTTGACCATCTGGACCAAATAATGTAAAACACATTGAGTCTTGTGTCGGCCTTTAACCAACCTGGCACATTATTGTTCCACCAACCGCTCCTTTCTGGCCGATGCAACACTGTAAAAGCAGAAGCGATTTGACCAAGTGTCTATGACTTCCTTGTGATTGCATTTAAGCATGCTGGAGTGCACCCAAGGGCCATCTCTACCAGTGTGTGGTAAAAGCAAAACTGGGGCTCCCACAGGGGCTGAGAATTAAGGTTGCTTTATTAAAGAAATCATGGAGTGGGGAGAGAAGTTGCTGTGGTTTTGGATCTTACCTCCCATGTATGATTTTAGGGAGTGGCTATAAACTATGTTCAGGTTCAGAAGCCACAAAGCAGTTCGAATTTTCACAGTATGGATAGTGCTTCTACGAGAATTTGCCTAAAAAGACAAGAAACGCATGGAAGGAAACAGCTTGACACTGAATGTGAACTGACAGCGGATACAGTCTGTGCTCCATGCACGGGTACAGGAGTTCCCCTGTATAGCTGTCAGTGGGAAACTACATAGATCTTACTGCAGTGGATTTCACCTGAAGCAGAGAAAAGAAAGTAGATTGTAAATATCTTTAGTGTTGATTCCTCTTCCATAGTTTTAGATTGCCCAGCGCAGCTGGGACTGTGACATCCACCTGCACCATTAGAATATAAACACATACTACTGACGTTGCGTATGGGTGCCTTTGAAAAAGTTAACAGTCCGTGACAAACTATTGAGCAACTGAGCAAACATGTAAATGCTGCAGAAAACTTTCAGTGCCTTTGGTACTCCATGAGGCAGATCTTCAGGCAAATCATCGTTGCCCTATGACATCAGGAGAAATACGACAATTCATTTAATTTGCATTCATCTCTTGCAAAGGGCTGTATGACAGATTCCTGCACTAAGTCTTGTGAAAATGGTTCCTGTAGTCTCTATTTCCAAGTCACAGAGTTAATCAGCTTTCAGCATCAAACTGGTCTTTGCTGCTCAGTTTTACTTGTACAGGAAGAAAAACTAAGCGACGGCACAGACTTCATGTTTTGGACTCTCACAGTAAAAAATTTTCTTGTGCATTTACAAGTGCCTCTCTAGAGCACTGTTCCTGGAGGTAAGCAATTAATGATTCCCAGGCAAGAAGGGCTTAACACAGCTCCTGATGAAGCTGAGAAATGCCTTCCTTTGGCTCAGAGGACAGAGTTTTTCTTCACAGACTATTAACTAAATCCATTCTTGGCATAGGGAGATGCAATTCCATCAAGTGGTACTCGGTTTAGCTGGCTGCAAAGGTACTTTTTTACAGGATACCCTATTACAATGGTGTCTGCAGGATCAGGCCCTTCCTTGACAAGCCATATATACAGCTTATATATTAGGTTGTTAATTAAGAATGGTGTGACTGTCCCAAGTGAAATGCAGCAGAAGAATAAGGAACATTTGGTAATTACAGCAACCTGCTGGCTTGATCCAACCATAGATGTAAGTACTTAAAGGTAAGAAAGCTGTGGTTAAGGTGCCTGATCCTTACAGAGTGCATATGTAGTGGTGAAGTAAATGCTGCCTGGGAATTTTCCTGAGTGTTGGAAGCTCAGCATCTTTTTATTGCTAAATCATTACAACTGTCCCTGACATAGTCATTGTCTGTGCCAAACATCATCATCTCAAACCATTTGTATGAATAGTTGATGACGTAATGTGGAGGAGGGACCATTCCCTATTTGCAGTGTAGTCACTATGATCTGGAGAAAATAGTATGGCTCCAGGCTGTCCCTTGCTAGCTGGCCTCAGGGTCAGAGGAGGTCTCTCAAGCATGTTTAACGCTGGGGTAGAGATGTGGCTGCAGAAACCAGACTCCAGAAACCTGGATGTGGTGCCCAGGTACTGGGAGAGAACAGGACCCAGGTCAGTTATGCAGAGCGAGTCGAGGTGTAAAGCTGCCAGGGCAGAGGTCTGAAATCCCTTCCTTCCATAGTTTTTATGCTTTATGACTCTTAAGTGTCAGTATGTGTTTTGGTGCCAGAGTCCCAAACCACTGACTTAGTATCTGAACATACTGAACCAAAATTTCTACTTGAATATTTCTGGTTTTTTCTTTCAAGGAACTGGGAAAGGTGTACACTTTTCTTTTAAAACAACCACCATAGGAGAAATAACAAGAGTATGCTGGAAGGAAATCCATGTGCTACATACTCAAAAACGTCGTCCCCTTCTCCATGTCTCTCTCAGCACAGGATCAATGATGGGTTATGGTAGGAGGAGGGACAGCGCTGTTGGAGAGCTGAGCATGCAGAACTAAAGATTACAAAAGGGTGTGTGACTAAATGACAAATGTAAAACTGATCCTGGGCATGTGGATTACAGCTTCAGCTACCCCTTTTTTTTTTCCAGTTATTACCAGGCAATAAGGTTAAAGTGAACTTACTTAATAAGTCTTAAAAGGAAAGAAAAAAATAAAAGCAAATATATTGATCAGGTTTTGTTGGGCTGACACAAATGTCTTCCTCACTAATCTGTAATGTCTCAGTGTATTCTTAAATTCTTCTGTCTAACTCATATCCTGTTGCTTGCTTATACCTTGCTTATATACTCTCTGGGTTTGTACAGGGCCTAACACAAAGCTATCCTGAAACATAAAATAGGGCTCTTAAGTGCTGGATGATGATGATAATGCTAATAATAAAAGTATAATTTGATTAATTATATCATTCTTTATTTGCATGAAACAGGCTTACATTTCCTTCTGCATTTCAATAATACAGTAATGGTTATTGTAATGAACTCATTAAATCTGAGAGTCAATATTAATGGACTATGGGAAGGATCTTTATGAACTTCATTGGCAGGCTACAAATAGTGGATTAATATAAACTACAAAATGAGTCAATTGGTTGTATAGTTATGAGTAATCAATTTATATTACTAAAAGTGCCTTAAGTTAGAAGCAAACAGTTTAAAATACTGGGTTGGATCCTTGTTAGATGTAAATCAATAAAGGGAGGTCAATCTAAACCAGCTGCAGTTTTGGAACAGCATTTTAGCAAAGGAAATGTTTGTATTGATAAAAATTTTGTCAATACTAAATCATCAGGCAGCCCCCAGCATATAATGCTACTGTGTTGATATAATGTGATTTTAATGGATATCTGTATATTTTAATTGGTATAACTGTGTATCTGTATAATAATTTCATGAAATTTTAATTATGCTAGTTTTTGTCTGTGTATCCACATGCACTTTAAAAATTTTTTTCAATTCAGGTACCATTTTCAAACTTTTCTCCAGGCTGCAAGAGTTAAACACTTACTTTATTATTTTAAATTACAGCTGAGTTAATTTTGTTGTGCAATTGCTTGTGTTTAATAGCTGTTGCAACAAAAATTATAACAGCTGTATTAAAATTGGAAAAGCTGACAATGTGGCAGTAATTCAATTATGAAAATCCAAACAAAAAAGAACTGTTAATGCCCATGGAAATATTATGCTTCAAAGTAAAGGTTTTATTAAAAGGCATGTCACAGGTTGCCATACGTGGTTTTAACCCCTTGTTGTTATGCCCTTAGCTGAGATGTCCAGGTACTGCACAGTGAGATTCCCTCTATAACAGAGATGGTCAACAGGGCACTGAATTTGAACTTTCTTAGTGCTACCAAAGATTTCTATTTCCTGGTTTATGCCTTCGTTAGTACGGAGATTTTTGCACTATTGCTGGGCCCAGAGATGTTTCAAGGCACCCAGGAGGCTGGCTTGATGACCAGATCCTAGTACATGAGGCAGCGAGCCATATAAGTAGGGGACCAGTTTCTCTGTTTCTCCTGGGTTGGCTGGCATCTACTAACATGTGGTCTCCACCTGAAGCTTTACCAGAACTGGGGCCTTGTCACTGACTTTCTCTCACCTGAAGTCTTTCACATCTGATAAGTACTGCACTTATATGAGGACCTTTGCCTTAGACTCCTCTTCCCAGCTGCCTATTTTCATATAAACTATAGGAACTTAACAACCACCCCTGAGACTTCAATCTCTCTGTTGAATTTGGCTGAATGTTAGCTGGGAAGTTAAAAGGTGGAGAGACAGACACAAATCCCCATGCACAAATAAGAGAAAATAAATCTAGTTCCTTTATCAAGTGAAGAAAAAGACAAAAGCAAATAGTATGCAAAAGGCAGTTTAACCAGCTAATCCCTTCTCTCTTTTTCAGTTTTTATTATTATGTGCTGTTATGCAATATATTTTCTTAAAAAGCTCTGAAAAATAGTTCTTTCTTTTACTTTTCTCAATCCAATTTGAATTCTAAACTTTTCTCCCTCTCATTGACCCTAAAGTCATGAAATTATAGAATGGTTTAGGTTGGAAAAGAGCTGAAAGATCATCTAGTTCCAAACCCCATACCAGGGGTAAGGACATCTCCCACTAGACCTTGTTGCTCAAAGCCTCACCCAACCTGGACTTGAACATTTCCAGGGATGAGGCATCCAGAACTTCCCTGGGTAACCTCTTCCAGTGCCTCGCCACCCTCATAGTGAAAAATTTCTTCCAAATATCTATTCTAAATCTCCCCTCTTCTGGCTTGAAGCCATTACCCCTTGTCCTATCACTACATGCCCTTGTAAAATGTCCCTTTCCAGCTTTCTTGTAGGTGCCCTTCAGATACTGGGAAGCTGCTCGAAGGTCTCCCCAGAGCCTTCTCTTCTCCAGGCTGAACAATCCCAACTCTCTAAGCCTGCCTTCATAGGAGAGGTGCTCTAACCCTCTGACCACCTTCATGGCCCTCCTTTGGACCTGCTCCAACACGTCCACGTCCTTCTTTTGTTGGGGGCTCCAGAGCTGGACGCATTACTCCAGGTGGAGTCTCACCAGAGCAGAGTAGAGGGCCAGAATCACCTCCCTGCACCTGCTGGCCACATTTCTTTTGATGCAGTCCAGGATACGGTTGGTCTTCTGGGCTGCAAGTGCACATTGCCGGCTTAAGTCCCTAAGTCCTTCTCCTCAGGACTGCTCTGAATCCATTCTCCGCCCAGCCTGTATTTGTGCATGCAATTTCCCTGATCCAGGTGCAGGACCTTGCACTTGGCCTTGTTGAATTTCATGAGGTTTGCATGGACCCACCTCTCAAGCCTGTCCAGGTCTCTCTGGATGGCATAAGTCAATAAGGACTACATGTAAGAGTTTTTGATCATCAGTCTGAGTCAGAGGTTCAAAGTATTTGAATAGAGCAAGAAAATAAATAATACTGAAATGACCTTGGGATGTGCCATAATGAGTGAATCACCTTGGATTTCATGATTGTCTCTTTCTGTATCCTTGTCTTACTCAGCAGCTTTCACCTTGTTCAAGGTATTTTTTGCAGGCAAGTACTGGTTCAAAATGCACACACACACATCGTAGCAACCACAGCAAGCCCCTGCTTGGAGGCAAGAAACAGACAAACAAAAAGAATGGATAACGCAACCCACTCACACAGATCTGTCTCTGGAGCATTGCATGTTTTTGTAATGCAGCTCAAATAGAGAGAAAGAAGAAAAGAAAAACCCAACCCAACCCCAACCCACAGTATTTTCTGACCTTAGGTGTAGTCTTTTATCTTGGCAGTGTTCTGCCCTTTCACTTTTCTCCTGGACATTTGACCAAATGACCAAGCCTATGAATCTCTTTGTTAAGACCCATTCTGGTCTCAAGGGCAGAAGAAACTTTGTTAGCTGATCTTTCATGTGTTTTTTCAGCCATTCCAACTTCTATAGAAATCTATAAAACATCTATAAAAATAAAATTAATAACTTATTTCCTTTTCCAAAGTTTGGGTGCTTTTTGTTTGGTTTTTGTGTTTGTGTTTTGTTGTTTTGTTTTGGTTTTTTTTAACTTGTGAATATTTGACAAGGCATATAATTTACTAGTTTGGAAAGATTCTAAGGTATATGAACTTTTACTGTCTACCAGCCGCTGTGAAAAACTATGCTGATGCCAGCTAGTAAGGTTATTCTGTGTACTGGGAGTAAAGGGTTTTATTCTTCATGTAGTAGAGTAGCAAGGGCCCAGTAAGTTGGTAAATTCTCCAAAGATATACTTGCAGCAGGCAGAATTTGAAGATTCAAGCTGAAGGAATAGCATCTCATGCCAGTAATGGTCATGACCAAGAGTAACTCTTGTGAATCCAAAGAAAGTCTCTAGTTTCTAATTCAACACAAGCTGTGCTAAGCTTATAAAACCAATTTAATTTTTTAATAATTATAATATCAATATTATAAGGCAAGTGTGGCAGAGCTGAGCTCTGTAGGACAGACAATGACTGAAGTTCAGGATTGGAGTGATTTCTTCCAGAGTCAGGATATAACTCTGGGGTGATTTGTGTATGTTCTAGCTCAAGCTGGAAAGCTGGATTCCCAGGGCTTACGTATTAGGGAACATTGTAACATGCCTGTGTAGGAGTGTTCATGTTCAGTATGAAATACGGCACTGTGAGGGGGCTGGTGCATGTCTAGATCTTAACATGATATGCCATTGAAATGTTGCTGAATTGTGCACCCAGACTAGATGACCACGTGCAATGGACCTATCCTCTACAGCTATAAAATTTAACATCTAGAACTGCTGATTTTCACTTGCAAATAAATTTCTATCTAGGGCAGCTTATTGTGGTGCTGCCACGTCCTGTGGCCATGCGGTAGCTCTGATTGCTCCATTGTACTATGAGCTTTGTTTCTAGTTATTTTGTCGTCCCTCAGAGCTGGTTTGTGGACTGGTGTGGACAGGGTAGGATACACAAACTCCATGGCACTGACAACTGTGATTCAGAACCTCTGTGAAAGGATAAATAATTTCCTTAAAGGACTGCACGGCTTAGCTGTGGGCGCTCATGAGCACTGCCTTACAGGCATTGTCAGGGCCTGGAGTGCATCTCCTTTCTAGGAAATTAGTTGACTGAGTCAAGGAGGTTAGCTAGTTGAGTCCAAGGTCAGCTTCATCGCTGGTAAGAGGACGTACTGCCTGGGCTACGTTGCAGCCATGTTGCAGCTGTATCTGCATTTGGGCTTGTGCCTCCTCAGTCTGGTGCTGGGTGATCACTGGGCTGTTTCTGACCCTGGCCACCATCTCTGGCCCTGATCCGTACTTACCTGGACTTGCCACTTCTTATGGTCAGGTCACTGATCCTGCCTGCCTTGTTATCCCTCCTTGATCCCAGCTCCCTTTCCCGGAGGAAAGCTAAGGTCTGAAGCTGATAGGAGAGAGAAGGCCAAGCATTTTGATTAACTGCACAAGAACTTTGCTTTCAGCCTGGCTGCAAAGGTCCATGGAAGCCTCCAGCTCCACCGGATCATGCTCATCCCCAAACTGGGTGTTCAGTTCTCAACAGCCAATGCGACAGCTCTGAACAGGACACATTACTACGATTTAAATATTTAAAGGATAGCTTTCATCTGGCTAATCAAGTTGGATGTTTCACTGCAGGATGTGTTTTCCTTTTATACACATAAAATGCCAGCTATTTTAATGTTATATTCCTCTATTATTCTCTAACACTGTGGGGCTATATTATTCCCTGCTGTAGAAAAAGCTATTAAAAATCAAGAAACAACATGAGTTTGTCTTACCCTAGATTTCTGGGCTTTTCCCCAAATGAATCTTTCTTTTCTGGTTTTATTTTTCTTTTTATCCTATCTTTCAAGCTATCTTGGTACTACAGCTAATCCCTCATTCATATTTACAATTCCTCCTCTCAATGGGTATGGGGCAGCAGACAATGGAGTTTAGCTATCTTAAATGAGCTGACGAGCTAGTCTCAGTTGCTGGTACTGTGGTTTGTCTTTAGAATTATTTTTTTTCCTCATCCCAGTCCTCGGAACATCTGTATACATATGTGAAAGGTCATTACTGTATTTTGCTGGAAAATGATCAAATCTTTTCAGACGCAATTATAGATGGTTACGTGACATAGTCTTTTCCATCATGCTTCAGTTAGGGTGCACTGAAAAAGGAATATGATATATGATAACTAAAGAAATTAAACAATCTTTCCCCCCTTTCACAACTCTCTCTTTGTCTACCGTCTTCATGTTTCTGTTTTCTTTGCTGTGTATCTTCCCAGAGCTCTGGTGGTGAATGTTAATGATGAAGTGTTTGGTTCTATTCTATCCAATCATTCTCAGAAAATTACGCCCCACACAGTGTATACTTTAAGCATGATGTTATATTCCCACAAATTAACAATAATGATATAAAAAGGAGTTAAAATTCTGATTAGTGAACATTGCGTCAGCTGATCAAGAAAGAATAGCAATTAATAGAAAAAGGCTTGTGGAAAGGACAATGTTTCCTTTTTTTTTTTGAAAAAGTCATTTATTGTTGCTAAGAAAAACAGGTTAGAAAAATCTGAAAAAATAAATTAACACCTGCACGACTCTGCCATTTTAAAAGGATGTTTTCCTAAGCAGTTCAGCATGAAGAAATGATAGTAGGTGATATTCCTGTTTAGTCAGAAGTGACAGAGCCATTTGATTTCATGAGCAGTAAACAGGACATACAACCTCAGTAAAAATAACATCAACCAACTAGCAGATTCAGCAATAAAACTAGATTAACATAATGGGGAAAGAACATTGGAACAAGGTGTGAAGATTTTGACTTCAGTTACTCTGGTGTGTATCAGGGAGTTAGCTGACATAAGTAAAAAAAAATACACATAATTTGATGCATATCAGATAGGAATTTTGGGTCAAAGTTGTGATCAAAAGAGTAGAGATTATTTAGCAATTATGTCTCAGTTTACAGTGATAAAAAGGATATTTCCTGCCTAGAATTTTGCAATTCTGTTCTTTGGTAAAGATTCTGTGTTGTTTTCCACACTAATCAATCTTTATTCACTCCAAGACCTTTTGCCTTGCAAGGTGTTTCTCTTTAAGAATTTCCTAATTTTTTTATGCTGTTTGTTAATTATACTTTACATGTAAATTTTAGAAGTTATTTGCTGTCCCAGACAGGTAGGGTATACCACCAGCTCCTATACTGTTGCTGTTACCAGATTGTAAATTTTGCTAGCTTTATCAACTAGTCCCTCTAGGATCACAGAGACTGCTCATGTCCACTGTTGAAGCAGCTACCCAGGGGGCATAAACATAATGCAGTGCATTAAGTATATGACATTACCCAGAGATGAAAGCAGTGAGGAAAAGGAATACTGTGACCTCAGTAAAAAGAGGGGACCATCAAGGCCTATATTTTGCATTATTAAGCCAACCTAAAATTCAGGGTAGAAATAATTATGGGAGTTCACTCTAGCTTCCATAACTCCATTCTGAGTCAGGCACATTGACACCAAAGGACGAAAGAAGCATAGCAAGCTTCAGTAGGAATGCAAGAAAGCGGCGGAACAGCTGGAGTAAGATGACTTTCGTAGTGCGTAATAAGGTTGTCACAGATATTCAGAGAACAGAATCTAATTCTGATTTTGCCTGTTTTTTTTGATAGATAGTGTAGGAGCTGGGACAGTAACAGAGGGTTGCTTCTTAAACTCATCTTTCTTACCACAGACTAAGACAATAAGAGAATTCGTGTTATTCTTGAAAATTAGTTATCTTTAACAGGAAAAAAATTACTATCAATTGTGAATTTTTCTGGTGACCTAAGATCTTAATGGATGGTATCAGTATACATTGGAAAATTTAAAATGTAAACAAACAATCTGGTAACTTTAATGTACCACTTTTGCTGTTTATTGCAGAAATGAAAATCCAGAATTAAAGCTAAATTTGGGTGGGTGGGGGGGTGGGGGGAACGGGAGGAGGATTAGAGATCCCTGTGGTTCACTATATGATAGCCAGTATACATGGAATTTTCTTGCCTTAGGGTACATCACTATCTCCTTTTAAATGACAGTGTCTCCCATTATACATGAAGAACAAAAGAAAAATACGAAATTCCTCTCTCCATCTTCTTTCAGGTCAAGGCCTAAACAAAAAGAAATATGTTTGAATCATAGAAGTCTCCTGCACACTTGTAAAAGGAGGGATCGTTCCCCTTTGTGGAGAGAGAACAGTCCTTCATTGCACAAGATGAACTGCCATTTCATCCTGGAGGTTTATGATTCTATCATACGATTTTCTAAGTGCACATTGTATTCTTGGGAAGAAAAACAAGACTGCTGACCAACAGAAATCAGTGAATGAAAAGCTTTTTTAGTGATGAAAGAGTTCAGTACTGAGAGGTGGCCAGTAATTCCAGTTTTCTCTGCTCATCTGTACAACAGTTGGTGAATATCCAGACAAGGTTTAATAAATAGATGAATAGTTTAGAGGGAAATTCAGGATTATAAAAGCCTTCATGGTTTCCTTTGCAACTAAATTTTTCACATAGTTTTGGCTATGCTTTCACAGTGCAGTATCTTTGCTATTCTGTTATTCGCTATTCAAAAGTAACCCTCCCATTCCTGAGAATCTGCATGTTGCATGGTGCAGCCCCACTTCTTTGGCTTAACGCTTACAGAAGGCACCTGGACTGAAAGGCAATGACAGAATATTTTATTGTTGTTACTGAAGCACACAAAAAGAAAGCAGTCTTGAGGAAACAGAAATGGGTAGAAAGTAGATCATGCTGGTCAAGGAGAAGACAGGAAGGAGAGATGATATGGTGATCTAAATTTAAGCCTCAGCAGTTTTCAAAAAGAGCTTTTTGTCTGAGGAATAAGTGATGTTAACAACTGTCATGGGAGACCCCCAACACACAAAGTGTTCTGGAATCTCTTATCATGAACTTTCAGATTAAAAAAAAATAAATAATGTTTTTGTTAATATGCTCTGAGACCATGATAACACTTCACTAAGGCCACTATACAGTTAAAACACCAGCTGTTCACCTATAGCTGAAATGGATCTGAACTAGTGAACTAAGTTAACATTTTCAAAAGCGTGTATATGACCTGGCTTCTTAGCAAGGTTTTCAAATACGTCTGAGAAAAGCGAGGTGCTTAAATATGCAGATACCTGGCTATATTTTTCGTCCCTCAGAAATGTCAGTGAACTTAACTTTTATTGATTTCAATGACATTAATTTCAATGAGAGTGGACTAGTAAGACACCCTCAGAAAATCCTACCAAGCATCTACATGAAACTTAAAGCCCCCAAATACCTTTGTAAATCTGACCCTTTTGTACTTAGAAATACTTAGAATCACAGTGAAGGGCAGTGGGATTTGGACTCTGAATTACCTGTGACTTAGACAAGTAGACGCTTTTGGAAATCCTCAAACATGGGAATGAATTTGTTACTTTAGACTCCCCTGTGATATTTTCTTCCTTCAGTACATTGACATGAACAAATAAAATATGCGGGCATGTGGTTAACAGTAGGGTAGCAGTGAAGTAAGACATACACACTGCGGTAAAATAGTAAGTAAGAAACAAATGAAGGTTGTGATTGATATTCATCCTGGCTAAATCTGAATAGAGAACAGGACAATAGAGGCAAATGTACTTGAGAAGAGATATAAAAATTGAAATAGCAACAAAGACTAAACTTTTTTTTTTTTTTAACCGAATACATTTTTCTGAGAGCCTTGTACAATATGAAATCCCCAGTAGTTCTGAGAAATGGCTGGCTGTTATTCCTGTTGGGTACTAAGGAACTAACACCATGAGATCCTTAAAAGAAAATGGGGAAAAAAATGTGTTTTTCCAACTGCTGCAATTCATTGAAACAACTAAGGACTGATTTCATGAGTCTCAAACCTCCTAATACACAGAAGACTCTTGGGAGGAGCACGAACTCCACTCACTCAACATCATCTCAACAAAGCAACAAGGGATCACAGTCTTCAAGGTCCACAAGGGTCCAAGAAAAAAAAAGACTCTGCTGCCATGCATCTATGTATTTATGAGCTTATTTTTATAGTTTCCAAGGAGTAGATGAAATCATTTTGCTGCTTTTCCTGACCAGTTCTGAATCATGACTATACAGATTGAGAATTTCCTGCCATGAAATCCAATGCAAAGGAACACTTGTCTTATACAGAAAATATTATTATTGTTTTGATGCCTCTTACAGATACTGTTTTCTCATAGCCGTTTCTTACTGTTTTGCCATTTGAATGGCAAATTAATATTTTTGCCAACATAAGACTGAAATGGAGATGTATGTGTAAACTTCTTACTGTTAGTTTTACTGGGATTGCCAAGGACATTTTCTCTTTGTTGAGAATAACTTTCAAATTCAAATGAAAATTTCAGCAAAAGACCAATATATTTTTTTTAAATTGTACCCTAAACCCCAAAAAGTATTTTGGCAATTGAAAATTGTTGTTGCAAATATAACGTTACTAGTTTTATTAATCTCTCAATAATCTATCCATCTCCCACAAAATCAAAGAAAATTACAAGAAATATGCAAACATTGAATGTGCACCTTATAATATTTCCTGTAAGTAAACTTAGGTTTACTGTGGATTCATCAAAATCTGTCTGTATCTTTGGGCTTGTATGGCTTTAGTGCAGCCACTTTGGCATCCATACTGTCAGCTGTAGACCATCGTGTCTTCACTGCCACTTTCAGAATACTGTAAATGTCTATAAATCCCATGCTCTCTGGCTGCATCGATGTCTTTCCAAGAAGGATGCCATGAATGTGCAACAAAATTTCCAGGGTGGATGGGATGGACTGTAGCAGCGGGACTGCTAACAATCAATCCAAACAGTTGACCGTGCAGTGTAGCTAGGTCTGTGCCTGAGTCCAGACTATGGCTGTGTCGTCTCAGGTACCGTGCATCCAAATGTAAATGCCCTAAAACTTTCCTCAAATCTGAACTTCACCATGAGTTGGTCTGCACATAATGCAGACAGGCAGTAAGTTTGGATGTCGTCCAAACCTGATCTGATCTAATTGACCTGAATTTACATTTGATAAACAGGACAAATGCACCTTTACAGGACCAGAATTTCCTTGTTTGCCTTGGGTTACAGCTTATTCAGCAAGCAATCTACAGGACTTAATGGGGCAACTCTATGGCATGGATGTTAAACTTTTCCTCTTTTCTGCTACTAATAGCTACATTGTGCAGTGTTTCTCATGAGCAGGACATACTCCTAGGAATTATCAGTAGAAAAACTCATGAAAGGAAATGATCACACGAATGAGTGACAACTGCACAAATCTGCCTCTGAACCAGCAGTGAACTCCAGCTCCGGTTCTTTAACATCCTCTCTTTCCAGAGTCTCAAGAGAGATTATTTTTTCCACAGCAAAACTCCACAAGGTAGATTTGACACATTTGAGTCTAAATTAAACTCCTCAAGGTAGATTTGACACATCTGAGTTTAAATTAAACTCTGTTTCAAATAAAATTATAAGTTTGGAACAATGTACAAGGGGTATAGAACAAAAAGTCCATGACGTGATGATAAGATCAAGGGCTTTTTCAGTACAGAATAATAGCCTGAAAACTTAAACTTTGGCATTTATCAAAATAAAGTACAAGTTGATTGTAAATCACAATGTATGGAAACTTTTGTTGAATCTACATCTGTTTAGCTTTGGAGTTTTAATAGCTCTGTTGCTGGAAAGTACGTAGCTTTACTTTAGCTTTGTTGATTGCGCTTTACCCTAGCTGAGACTTTGCTTCAGATCTGATTTTAAGTTCTCTACTATTTCCTTAGGTTTTGTTTCAGTAAATACGATTGATAATATTTTCAAATGTATCTGAAAAGGGTTTACAAATTTAAGAATGTAGGGTGAGAATCAGCTTATTTTATACATATGCACACACCCTGGGAGGGGGGAATATAAAAAAATATTTGTTTTAGAAAATCTTTCAGGTAATGCAGAAAATTATCAAATCTGTTTCCTTGTAGCGCTGTACTTCTCTGTAGGTTTCTGTAATGATGCAACTCTCTACAGAGCTGGTATCTCCTTTTGTGCTTAACTGTAGCAGTCAATACAAGTTGAGAATCACCTACCTCTGATTTACAGTCCTTTGACATCCAGATTTGGATGGAGAATCACGTACGCTTTCCCAAAGTCCACCACAGAATCTAGAAAATTTATATTTGATTAGGACTACAGATCCTTTCAGCTCCAGGGGTGCGTTACAGGTAGTGTGTGTTTCTTGCCTAATGGTGTGATGGCTATGGTACAGCATCATGCCAACAGAATATTCATATTCTTTATTTTAGAGAAAATGTAAAATGTTCCCTAGAAAGAGGGATTTGAACCAGTTAAGTCTGCTTTCTACAGATCTTCCACTACTATTGAACTATAATGTTGAATGTAAATCACTAGACGGGGTGAGTCCTCAGTGGACTAATACTATTTACATCCTGCCAGTTCCTTGTGTTTTCAGTGAAGAGGTAAACAGTTAACGTAAGCAGAATTTCCCCTCTTCAGACCCTTAAGAGCACTTACAGATCTTCACAGTCTCTACACAAAATTTGTGGCTTTACTTGCCTAAATATCAACAGAGATGATGGCACAAGTTTCAGAGCAAGAGGCACAGGCTAGCTCAGACCCCAGGGTACTGGCTTGGGCAATACATAGATCTGTGATGCCAAGAGTACTAGAAATATTCCTGTTGCTCATCTCATTTAATACTTATGGTACTAGAGCCATTATGCCAAGTATGTGGAAACAATTTACATTTTGACCGTAACACTAAAGAAAAGTTTTTTAATATGTTTAAGAAGAAAAATTTCTTAATTTTTATAAGTGAATTCTGGTTATGAATGTGGAAAGCAACTTGTGATTTTTTTTCTGTCTAAACAATAATTATTTCTTCTAATGTCTTAATTGTTTGCTATTACAGCTTTATATGTTTGGTTCTTTTCAATGCCAAGGATCTCTAAATTACTCTAGTTAAATAAACACTAGCCAAAATATGTCCATTATTTTTTCTATACTTAACCATCTGTGATACTTGCTTTGGTTATATAGCAGGATTTAGTATGCTCTTTTTAAAAGTCAAAATTCTTCTACATGATTTATTACTTGATTATTGGATTTGTCTTCTGAAATTATAACAGTAACTGGTTTTGGAACTAAATAAAAATAAAATCGGGGCAAGTAATCCAAGGGCTTACCTTATAATGTCAGGGTGCCTTACTCCAGACAGGAAGAAACTTCCCAAGCGTAAATTGCTACATTACCCACTCTAGTAAATTGTTCGCTGCAATAATGGTACAAATAATGACGTATTCAATCTACTGGATGGCTTTTTAGCAAGTACCGCTATAACATTTATACTAAACCTCACCCAACTTTCTCAGCCATCTTACTCTCAAATGTCTTTAACTACTAGACTCTCTGTCATGGTGCACGGGGTACCTTCACGATGGCCTGCCTCTGCCTAAAACTTCCCCTGGCAACCTGAGCTGGAGTTTGCTTCATACAGACAACCCATAGTGAAGTTACACCACAGCTATACAACTCCACGGGCAGCTAAAGGAAAGAACTGTGGCTCATTATTTTTCTTTTGCCTGGTTACCGTAGTGACTGGGGAGCAAGGGGATGGTAATTTACTGCTGGCAGACATAAGCAGCAGCTTTCTGCCACTTACACCTCCTCCCCTGCCACCTGGAGAGCTGGAGCCCCACCCACTAGCCAGCACCGGTAAAGAAATAAACAGGCATATAGTGTGGTTTTTTCATATTTACTTGCAAGATACAGAGAAAAATATAGGATACACTTACTCCCTGAAGTCCAAGACGCTTTCTGCCTAAGAAAAAGCCATGACACACAACAAAATAAGAAATAGAAAAATATGCACTTTTCTTCTTGCTTACAACAGTGTTACTTCATTGGAGCTCTGGTCCCTTATTTTTAAGTATAATTCTTCAAGAGAACCATTCAAACACATCGAAAATGATAAAAGGAGGATGGGACAAAAAAGTGGAGGATGGCAACAGATATATAGAACAGAACGTAAAAACATAGTCTACTGACCACAAAACTTTCCTGCATGTTATGCATATTTATTGAAATGTTCCCCTTTTGTTTCACAGACACAGTAAAGGGAGAGTCATTAATTCATATCTCTATAGAGTTATAAGGAGACTATAAGAGATATTATGTTGTTATGCAGATGGCCCTTGGTCTAGGAGGCTTGAATAAAGCACCATTGTGCTTCTAATTAACTCTAAAATGACTATGCCAATTGCTTTGCTGTGTTTGAAACCTTCTGTTCTCATATGTTTTGATGAGTTGTTTATTCACAAAAAATACTTGGATGTTTTGTTGGCCTCAAAGCAGCACTCAGAAAGGTACTGGAGTCGGCAGAATTAGCTTACACCCACTTGTCAGGCTAGCAGAATGCATTAACAAACTTCAGGAAGTGTTCCCTTAGACCATCATTGATTGAAGGGTAAAGTCTATGACTGTAGCCTGTAAATATTTCCTGGCAGTAATTCAATATAGCTGGAGCTCACTGTTCTGTAATGAACTGCAACTCTAACTTCCTGTTAAGCTAAGCTGGCACCCAAGCTTGTCACAGAAGTCTTTAAGAAACGAGGCTACCATGATCCTTACTCAACTCTTTAAAAGATTAGTAGAAAATTAAATGCTGGCACACAAAGTAAATTAGAACATCAAACGATACTGGAATAATAAACTTTAAACAGTGTACCAAATTATGTTCAGCTTGCAAAAGGCAAGATATGTAAATTAAGCCCAACACACCAGGCAACCACTGTGTCTATAACTGTGTGAAATGTAATGGGAGGTGCATGTATTTATAGCCGTTTTGAAGTTATTTGACTGATTCCTGCATAGGTAGCCTCCAGGAGTACATTAAGGCAAATGTTGACATATGGTTTAGTCCTGCATTTGCAAACATATACTGCACAACCACATTAAAACAACAATAACAGCTCACATATGTTTATTTACTGATCAGGTGCTTGGGAGAAAACAGTTTATTTCTTGGATGTTACTTCACCTCGTTTAAAGGATGCTCAGATGTATGCATGGATACCTTTGCTTTCTCCAGGGCTTCCCACAGCTTCTTGTGCTCCTGCACATGGAAAAACTGAGTTTTGGAAAGGAAGAGATCTTATGTATAAATTATATGCATGTAGAGAAAGGAGGAAGGGAGAGGAATCTTCCCTTATTCACATGGTAGAAGTATCAAACCCCTTTCCCTCCCCAGGTAACTGTGCACTGCACGCTAGGAGGTGTATATATGAAGTACGTGACTGAATTTTAACCTGAATAGACTGCACAGGCATAGTGGGGGTTGAGAGAAGAGTTATATTTTACAGATGGGGAGCAAAGAATCACACAGTTCTTCAGAAGTATATAAAACATATCCAGAACTGCATGTTTTGGCAGGCATCTTGGCACAGTGATGCCTAAGAACTGTCATTGGATTGCCAGCAGAGCAGTCCAAGCTGCCGGAGGACATGTCTGCAAATGAGGTTTGACTTGAGGTCTTCTGTCCAGTCAGATTAGCAAGTGCTGTGTATGAGTCTATCTGCATTGCTCCTTGCATGTTCTGGCCTGAAAGTCCCATGCTGTTTTCCCATCTGAAACAGGATTTATATTCATTTTAAAATGGGCACATTAAAAAGAGCAGGAAAGCACAAACAGTTCTTTTCTACCCTATTCCAGGTGAATGCTTTCACCTTTAGACAGCAGAGCAGTGCTACCTTTTGTATACTTTTTTCCTCTGGCCTCATGATGTGCATTCCTGCCAAAATAACATCCTATTTTCGAAAGGAAAGGCTTGCAGCTCAGTAATCTTGGTGAGGTGTGGTTCAAACCCTTCGAGGATAAGGATATTTTAAACCCCACATTTCTTGGCTGAATTCTTCTACCACTAAGCTAACACAAGCAGTACTATTCCTTTCTCTGTACAGGTTTTTCAATAAATTCAGTGGTACTGATACGAGTCAGACAAAGCCTTGAGGATGCCTGAATGATCGTTTGCTCACAATTAGGCAGCATGCTCCTAAATCCGTTCAAAACTGAAATGCTACTGGACACATTAAAAAGTATTCTTAAGCTCCTAAAGAGTATTCATTTAAAAATTGAGATGTCCGTAGAGGGCTTATGTGGATCCCTAAAGCCCACCTTATGCACCTACGTCCTTGTTCATTACTGATCACACTTACCTCCTTTTCTGTTTTAGTTCTGAATGCTATGCTAAATGTAACATAGAATTATCAGGAGAGAGCCTCACCAGCTACGTTTCTCTTTTTTTTTTTTTTGGAAAAAAAAGAAATTGGAAACTGTGTCACACTGAATAGCAAAAACATACTCTCTATAAAACACCAGAAGGCCATTCTCAGCTTAGAAATGTTCAAGAACAAATACACATTACAAAAACAAACAAAACGCGAAGTATGAAAATTAAACCTTCTTACTTAAGAAGGTTTAGCTTCCTCTGAATTTGTGTTCAAGTTTTATTATGAGCAATATCATTAGATTTTTTACTCAAATTGCCTGCAAAGAATAAGGTAGCCATTGCTATTAAAAAAAAAAAAGAATCTTAAATCCCTATTTGTTAGTAATGTTTTATTACACTGCATATATTATTTATATAAAGGATTAAAAAACATATTAAAACAGAAATGCCTTCCTAATAGCTATTGCTTTGTGAGCGCTGCCCTGCATTAGTACAATCGATTTTCACATCATTTTCATGCTCCTGCAGTATGTCTACCCTATTTTAAATGCACAGATTTGCTGTGAGGGTAGGATATTGTCGCCAGCCATAAGACAGCAGCTAGATTTATGGGAACTCTGAAATAAATTTAAAAACTTCTCAAGTCTCTTCCCAGTGTGATCATTTTCCTCCTGGGTCCAAGATCTCTTTAACTGTTCTAGGGCTCTGCCTTGAGTCTGGAAGAGAAGTTCACCATGATGTTGCCAAGCAGTAACTCATCCATCACTCATGGTATGTTCTGTGAGTACTGATTGCACAATATCATTTTCTCCATGTACTGAGGATGCTTCACTTGTCAGAGGACTTTGAAAGTAGTCAGCTTTCATCAATGGATTTTGACAACATGGAAAGAATGAGTCACCTGAAGGAAGCGTAGAGCATAACATTTCAAAAGTGATATCTGAAGACTGATTATTCTTTGTCCTTGACACCCTGCCAAGGGCTAGATACACTGAACATTTGGGAAGTAATGGAGCCTACAAATCACTGTTTGCCTACAATCCCACTCAGGCCACAAGAGGATAGCATGCATGACTTCAGTTCAGTTTTTATTACATGTTGTAAACTTTTGACTGTTCTGATATGTGTTGTCATTTGTACGTCAAGATTGGGCTCTGACAGGGTGTCTGACCTGATTGAGATCAACAATGCTCTGTTAAAGCTGAAAAAAAAGTAAAATAACAACACTATTATGGGACTTCCTTTAATCAAACACGGTCAATAGCTGTGCCATGTGGAAACAAAACACGGGGATCGTGTTAGCATCTAGCAATGCTCCTAGGTGAGATGAGTAGGTGTAGGAATGTATTGCTAAAGTGTCCTGTGATGTATGAGCCATATGCTGTGACATTCCCTTTCTTGTTAGAGAAGCCTTCGTCCTGATGTACTTGCTGCTATTCGCTGCTTCAATATTGTGGGTTTTTTAGACCCAAAGAGAAATCACCAAAAGGCTTGGCTGAATATTGAGGATATTCCCTTGGCAGTGTTTTAAAATCTTTTTTAGGGGGATCTGCGTGCTATGGTTTAGGACTAATTTTCTCTAACATTATCAATGCTAGTGGTCAGCTTGTCCTGTTAAGTGAGAATCTGGTATCAAGTAACTGGGATTTTTGTCCCCCCCACTATGGAAAAAGCATTTTGTCCTGTAAAACCTAGAGAAGGTAACAATAATAGTGTTTTCACAATCATTTGTAATTCTAAACAATGAAGAGGACCAATGGGGCCATATTGCCCCAAAGAATGTTTCAGATTTTGATTACGGATCTTTAGGTACAGGATGCCCACTCATAAAGGGAAAGATGAGACCACTCAGAAAATGACGCCATACCCTTTGAACAACATCTGCAAACAATACTGTTCCCTAGTTGTTCATCAAAGTTCTGCCAAGTCAAATGAAACATTACAGTGCAGCTAACAACTGAACCAAATGAGCATATCTAGAAGATGTTTGTGCATGGAGAGTCACAGAGCTATTTTAATGTAGACAGCTGAATCTGCAGGATGTTCAAACAGCATGAATTTAAGAACTCATTTTCCTCTGAATATTTAAAGTCAAAGTATATATTTTCTGGAACCACCAAAGTATTCCAAAAGTTACGGGTTTGGGTTTTTTTGTTTCATAAGATATCACTGATATAAAATACTTTTAAAAGGTTCCGTAATCTCTACACTATCACTACGATTAACCTGTAGTACTATTTAGAAGGAAACCTTCAGATATTATTTGTCTTACTGGGATCTATAAATATTTGCAACTACTTAACAATTGAACCAGTATTTATAGCTCTCTTGTTGAATACAGACAAATAGCTTATTCTACTACATAAGAAGGAAAGCAATAACTCACAGATTAAGTAAAACCCTTTAAAGTTGCAGATGCTTTTGATCCTGACATAACATAATGCCCTCTGAAACAACAGAAGTGCCATGTGAACCAGTTGTTCATATTTCTATAGATTGCAGAAGTTACAAAATGTTGAGATGGAAATTATTTCCTAACACTGGCTCTATCTTTTGATAAACAAGGTGTGACAAACTCAAGTATATTTTAGCACAGTGACATTATAGGCATAATTTTTCAGTGATGACAAAAATTTCTAGTAGTGGCTATTTTATAGATTGACAAAAATTACCTGACCTTGTCTAGACATGTTCCAAAACCTTATTTTTTGATACTGTGTAATACCCAGCATAGTCTGAAACCAGGCAAGCGATTGAGCTTCCACTTAATTTTCTGTGTCAGTATAATCTAAAAAATCAAACATTTGAGAACTATTCTCTAATATTTAGCCTGCATTTTCTTTAGTTTAATGCTCCTAGTTCCACATTTTTATCCTTTACAATAACTTAACTCCACCTGCTTTGGTAATTACGTCCCTTCAATACGTGTACACAGGTAACGTAACATATCTTTGACAGACAGTTAAGGACGATAGATCAAATTAAAATAAAAAGTTCTGAAACAAGAAAAAACTACATTGTTAAGAAAAGCACCATGCTATAATTTTGCAATTGATTTGCCATGGCATCCTAATTTCTTCAAGCAATTAGAAAGTAAAAACATAAAAAAGTTCCAGGACTAGAACCAAAGTAATAGAATAAATCAGCATGTAAGCTTTCCTCCAAATTAGGTAACAACAATAAAATCAAGCAGCTATCTAAATAATACAAAATGAAAATTAATAAACAAAAACATGGCATGTCTGTGAAAAGATATAGAATGTTTTACTTCAGAGGAAGTAGAACAGTGCACAGTGTGAGGTGAGATGTAACATAACCTACGCAATTTGCACTGCGGCGTTTGAATTTGTTCTCAGTTGCAGAATCACAGGATGGTTGAGGTTGGCTGGGTGAGCTAGAGAAGGCTGCTCAGGGCCATGTCCAGTCAGCTTTTGAATGTCCTTGAGAATGGAGACTCCACAGCCTCTCTGGGCAACCTGTTCTAGTGCTTGACCACCCTCACAGTAAAAAAGTGTTTCCATAAGTCCAAGTTGAATATCCCACACTTTAGTATGTTCCTTCTCAACCTGTCAGTGAGGACCACTGAGAAAGTCTGGCTCTGACTTCTTTACTCTCACCAATCAGATATTTATGCACATGGATAAGATCCCACCTGAGACTTCTTTTCCCCAGGATGAATAATCCAAACTCTCTCAGACCCTCTTCGTATGACAGATGCTTAGTCCCTTAATCATCTCTGCTGCCATATGCTACACTCATTCCAATACATCCATGTCTCTCTTTTACTGGGGAGCCCAGAACTGAATCCAGCACTCCAGATGCGTCTCATGAGGGCTGAGTAGAGGGGAGGGAGCGCCTCCCTTGACCTGCCAGCAATGCACAGTATTAAAGTTAATGAGATTCCTTTCTGCCCATTCTTCCAGCTCATCAAGGATCCTCTGAATGCTGTCATGACTATCTTGTGTATTAACCAATCCTCCCAGCTTTGTATCTTCTGCAAATTTGCTGGAGGTGCACTTGGTCCCATCATCCATTTCATTAATGAAGAGGTGTTGACCTCTTCTCAAATAGTATTGACCCCTGGGTTATAACATTATTGAATGAATTGGATTTTGTACTGCTGATCAAGCCTGGAAGTTCAGCCTGTTTTCAATCCACCTTATTGTCCAGTTATCTAGTCCATTCGTCAGTTTGACAGTAAGAGTTATATGGAAGACAGTGTCGAAAGCTTTACTAAAGTCAAGACAAACAATATCAGCTGTTCTCACATCATTCATTGAGCTAGTAATTTTTTTGTAGAAGGTTGTCAGGTTGACAAGGCATAATTTCCACTTCATAAATCTATGTTGACTGCACCCAAATACATTCTTGTCCTGCATATGTTTTGAAATGCTCTCCAGAAGGATTTGCTTCATGACCTTCCCAGGTATTAAGGTGAGGCTGACCAGCCGGCAGTTTCCCAGGTCCTCTTTCTTGTCCTTCTTGAAGATTGGAGTAACACTTTTTTTCCTCTAGCCCTCAAGGAACCTTCCCCAATCACCATGACCTTTCAAAGATTACTGAGAATGGTCCCACAATGATAGCAGCCAGCTCCCTCAGCACTTGCGGGTACATACCGTCAGGGCCTAATGAATTGTGTATGCCCAGTTTGCTTAAATGTTCCCTAATAGAATCCTCAAGATAATTCTGAATCCTTGAATCCTGTTCTTCAACATCATTTCAGATCCTCCCAGCTTTGGGCTGTCATCCATCAACTAAGTCATTGATTAAATATTTGACTGGAACTGGGCACAGGATGAAATATCAACCGTCTGCCATTTTGACAGGGAACCTCTGATAACTAAAAGAAGACCGTGGTTTTCAATAGTTTTACATATCTTAGGGGAAATTTTTTGCAAAAATACATTAATGTGGAACAGTGTAAAAACTGAGCCAAAGCCTCACATTTAATTGTAAATATCTAATAACAACAAAGGGAGGAATTTATGTGAAAACAATAGGTTTCCTGCGTAGTGGGGCTTTTCTGTATTATAGTATTCCAATTATGATTTAAAATGTTTTATACTATTTACCATACTGCATATGTATTTGAGATATTAGATTTAAATGAAATGATAGAACTGGGTTTTTCTAACACATTGCAAACTTCTAGTACAAATAACCAGTATTTTCTGCTACAAAATCACAATGTCTAAATCTGTATAATGTTTTGTAAAAGTCTAGAAAAGGCAATTCTATTTTGTTTTTTGTAATGGTCTTAAGGTGAAATGCCACAGAAAGTGAAATGTAGGAGACTTCCAGGTAAGGTTGTCTCTGTATCCTTCTCCTCATTATACAAAGAACATAATGACAGAGCAGAATTTAATGGAAAATGAGAGTTTTCTTGTGCGAGGATATGGCTAAAGAGTCAACTCGTACAATGGGATGTAGTGGTAGCTTTTTCTTTTTAAAAAGTATTCTAATCCCGTTTATTCCTTAGCTTGTAGCTTGATAAGAGATTAAGTTGAAACAAACAACAGATGCAGGAGGTTTAAAGTTAGGATTCATCTCATCTAACTTTAGCCATCTAGAAGTCAGTTGTCTAATTGGAGTGAATTATTTAGGTGATCTCTGTCATTAATGGAAAGAGAGGCATCTTTACTCCTTCCTAAAATAAGTAGAATTAATCTAAATTTATTAGAGTTGCTTATCTCTCTCAGTTGACTAGTGAGATAATATCCATACCCTGTTTGAGACAGTGAAGTGGACTAAATCTTAGCTTATGCAAGGTGAGGGTATATTTTAAGAATTAGAGCCATTCTCACTGTCCAAAACAAGAATCCACCATGACTAATACAGGAAAAGTCAAAGTCTGAACATGAATTTCTAGTAAAGCCTATGAATTTGATACGCTTACTAATGTGAAAAGAATAGGTTGGTTTTTTTAACAGCTCTTATCTTTTTTTGCCACTTTATTAACGAAATGAAACTTCAAGTTGTGTCATCAGCACTGTACCTTTCACTGAGATACCACAAAGGCCGTATTTATCCATAAAGATGTTATCATCTCATCTGAAACAATAAAATATTCCTGCCTGTACCCCTAAATCAGTACCATGTAGCTAAAATCCTAGAGACGTAGAGGACTATGTTACCTCGATGCATGCACATTCTGTTACAGTTAGATTGGCTGTTCAGGGCTTTTCTTTCTGCATTGATTAGGTTGTTTATAAATAACAATAATCATGCCACTTACAAATATAGTTGTATTGCAAAACAATCCTTATGTAGACCAGGCTTAAGGTAACAGGAAAAAAAAAAAGTGAGAGGAAAATGTATAAGAATGGTAATATCTAAATTCGTACTTCCTTCTTGATAAATACCAATACCGTGGCAGAACTGAGCCATTATGTAGTATGGCATATGAAATATAATTAGGTAATAGTCCTTGTAACGTCCTTGAAATCTTCCCCGGTTCTTTCTTGAAAGTTGGAAGGCAGCTTGACATTTACTTCAAGTATTTACTTGTGGCACCTTGGAAAGTCTTGAGGAAAAATTATACTTAATAGGTAGCTTGTGGTAAAAGTGACTGAATTGCAGTGCATTGCTGTTGATAATATGGATCTATTTACCCAGTACTTGGTTAGAAGAAAGGGGGAGCAGGGGAGAGGGGGTGTCTGGGAGGATTCTCTTCCTAAAACGAAGCTGCTGAGAGGGAGAGAATTCAAAAGGTCAGCAAGGCATCAGGGGAAGTATTTGTAAGAGAGAAAAACAAAACAAACAAACAAAAAATAGCTATTGCAAGCGAGCCCAGAACTGTCAGACATTTACTTAAAAACAAGCAAAAAGAAAATATGTCCAAGAGAAGTATTTCTAGCTAGGGAAAAGAGAGAAACATTCTTGGCTGGTTAACACTAGGACTGCAACACATTCTGCACACATCTACTAAAATGGGCTGTGGGACTCAGCATATTTCTCTTACTAAACTAAAAGATTATTAAGCAAGTTTTGCGTATGATTAATGGTGAACAGCAACTGTGCAAAGTTGTTACATTGCATGTGGATCAACCACGAGACTAGAATGAGATATGGATTTTACCAAAGAATTGAATTATACAGCTGTTTCCCAGATAGTACTGTTGAGACCAAAAAATAAAGGATATAATTCCAGACTGAAACGGGGAATTCATCCTAGTGATTTTTGACTCTGCAGACCTTATTCCCTTAGTTTCCTTTCTAGTCCTTCTCTGCTCAAATGCCTAATTTACATTGCTATAAAAAGAAATATTTCTCTCTTCCTCAACTTTTAATTCTGCTTCAGCCCTTTCTCTTGCCCTTATCCCTTATTTCTGCCACAGCCTTCCCCGCCAGACACATTCTTCTTTTTCTCTCCCTATTGCCAGCCCTTGCAAGCCCTAGTTTGTTTTATCTCCATGTCCCACTCTCTCCTTTCAAAGTACGTTGTTCCTGGATCCTGCTCTGGCCACCTATCCCTGCTCTTCTCACACCATCTCTCCTTCCTCTGCTTCCACCTGATTTCTTCTCCCCTGCCACAACATTTATTTCTTGCTAGACTCCAAAAGAGGGAGCAATGAGACCACAGAGACAGTTTCCCTGCTGTCAGCTGCTGTGGGGTTGCAGGAGAAGACCAGCCCCATGTACAGAAGGGTCATGCTCTAGTGCTGTGGGGATGCAACATCTGCAGCTCAAGTCTGGTGCAGCAGCTGAAGGAGAGGACAGCCCTTGTAGAGCAGGCAGAAAGATGCCAGTCTGACATCTGCTGTGCACAGCCAAAATGCATAAGCATCCAAAGCTTACAGCTTGGCCACATTAAGGGGAAATTTCTGTGCCCACAGTTAACAGTGTGTTCCTCAAACTAGCAGCATTGTCTTAGCCATCCTGGATGGCCAAGGCTTCCTCTAAAACACAGAGGTAAATAAAGCTGTAAAAGTATGTGGTGTGGAAGAGCATCTCATTCATTGCATTACTTACTTAAGGACTCTTCAATATAAAAGAAATGACTAGGAAAATGACCATGAAGACAACAACAAAGATCAGAACACTTCAATCTCTGGTTCGTTAAAGGTACCACTCAGAAACAGACTTGAAGAGGGTCAACCTGAACTTGTAACTGATAAGAAAGAAGAAACAAGACTAACATCAGTATTATCAGATATTAAAGTGGGCTTGTGGTAGTTTGTAAAACTTTTTATAGGGTGTTCAGAGGAAAGACCAACAGTGGGGAAAGGGAAGGCTCAGAGTGGACTGGGAAGAAAAAAGCACAGGAAAATGGAGAGGAAGTTGCCTATCTTCTTATTAAATCCTTTTACCAAACATTTTTTCTGTGCATGCTCACTCCTTATCCCTTATGTATGAATGCTGCAAGGTCTACGTGCCAGAAGCTGGAAAAAAGCTGAACTGAAAGGATTTATAGCTCTATGTGTCAGGAACTGGAGAGGAAAGAGTGCATGTGTGTGTGAGAGGTCTAAATGCCAACAGCTGGAAAGACCTAGGTATGTACATTTTTCCCCCATAAATACAATCCTGCGTGCATGTGTGTCTATGTGTCATTTGCTAGCAAACTTTAAGCTGGACTAACTGGTGGGTAGGAGCAGACCTACATCAGGAAACATTTAAGGTCTGAGCCAGCAGCTGGGAAAGGAGTCCAGAGTCCAGACATAGATATTAGACAGAGTTAGAGGACATCCTAATACTTGAGGAGTCTGTGATTTTGGGTGTACGTACAAGAATGCAGCTAACTGTTGCAGCCAAGGGATGCAGCAATTGTGCAGCAGTCTTTGGGTTCTGCTTTGGGAGCCTCTGGACCTTCTGGGAATAAGCTCCAAGATCCTTGGGAAACACCTGGGAACCCTCTGAGAAACTTGAGGGTGCCTGTTACTGTCAGGCAAGGACAGGGGAGCTACAAGGGTGTGAGCCCAAGGAAGCTCTAGTAGCTTCTATCATGATTGGCTGCCCTTGAGCAGGGTTCCTGGAGCCTTTGTTGCAGCTGCCCCTGATGAGGAAAGATCAAGCCCCCTTCAGCTGGTGCTCAGGAGAGGCCTATAATAAAAGTGGGGCCCAGAGCACAGCTGTCACAGGCAGCAGTTTGTGCAGAAGTGTGTGAAGAAGGGGGCCTCAGTTGAAATTGTGCCACTGTAACATTCTCAGACATGGTGGTGATGTGCCACAGAACAATTTCTCCGGCAGATGTTGGAACAGCTGTCCCTGCTAAGGCAGAGACTTCAGGTGTCAGATGCAGCCATCCAACTCCCAGGCTGGAGGGAGTGCCTGGGGTCTCTCGCTGAAGCCAAGAGAGGAGCAACTCTGTCCTGCAGGAGGTATGCCGTCATGGAGGAGATGTGCTGCCAGGTGGAGGAGTTATGGAAAGAAGTGAGCAGGCTGTGCAACAGTGAAGAAGATTGTCCTGGTTTGAGGTAAACAGAACCAATTTTACTTTTCAGTACAGGTTGTATATATTGTTTATTGTCTTATTATCTTTTCTTTTGGCAATTTTATTATATTTCATTAAAGTACTTTAGTTTCTTTTCAACTCATAAGTCTCTCTCTCTCTCATTCTTTTCTCACTCGAGAGAAAAGTTAGAGAACATCTGTCATTCATTTTAGTGGCCAGTCCAGCCCAAACTACGTCAAAGATGAAAGGGAGATAGACAGGATCTTCTCTGAGACTCAACAGCTTGAAAAGCCTAAGCCCTCATCTGCAACAGAGATGCAGGCAGTACCCACTATCAAGGTAAGCAAAACCTCTGGAGAAGCAGAAGGATGGACGGTGGTGACTTCTGGCACCAAGAGTAAGGCTCCTGTCCCACCTGAGGGCTTACAGCTGTAAACTAGATTCACCACCCTCGTAGTTGAAGGGGAGCCAGATGTACCTACAAGAAAAGAACCTGCTTCACTTAACACTAAACTATGCAAGGCTACCAGGAAGAAACGAGGAGTCATCGTAATGGGTGACTCCCTGCTGCAGTGGACAGAGGCACCCATCTGTTGACCTCAACCATCTTGAGAGGTTGCTGCCTGGTGGGGGCCAGGATCTGGGATGTTGTGGAGAGCTGTTTATGTAAGTTTTGGTAGTGTTATACATGAATGTTGCTAAGGGCAGTGCTTGTTGGTGGCAGTCAATGTACCTGGCCATACTGCAATCTGTGTGTGGGCTGCGTGTGTGTGTGTGTGTGTGTGTGTGTGTGTGTTTCTGGGGTACACCCTCAGCTTTGGGGCTGGCTGAGCCTGCAAACAGGAACAGCAGCAGCCACCTGCATGAGGGTGGGACAGAGAGATCCCTAGGGTCTCAGAGTGCACCCAGCTGAGCTTCAGCATTCAGGAAGGAGGAATCCAGAAGTCTGCCACATCTGGCTGGTCCAGTAACATCCTGAAAAGATTTTCCAAAAAAACCCAGCCCATTTGTGTGACTTTCATTTCTTTATAGTAGGAAAAAAAAAAAAAAATCTCTAATAATATTTAGTCTTTGGCAAAACCCCAGAATGGCATAATTCAGGTTAAACTGTTAAAATTAAACAAAGTTATGCAGAGTGAAAAGAAGACAGTATGAGCCAGCTTCATTTTTCCTGCTCATAATGTCATTCATTGTCTCAGAATGCAAAAAGTATTCATTGTCCTTCTGATTCAGCAAAGACTATGTACACTCTGTTACACCTGTTGCGGTAACACAGCAGTAAGACACAAAACGAATGATGATTTGAAGATTTCAGATGCTCACACAGGGTCACAGTAAAAACAGACCTCAGATAACTTTGCCTTCAGTGAACAATTCCCAGTACTTGAGAAGCAACTGAACCATCTCGTGAAAGTTTTTTTTATGAAGCTTGTAACTGCAGATTTCCAGAACATGGAATTAATGCTTCTGCTAAAGTTTAGGGAGCTCTAATTACTGTTTGTTATGTTGACAAGGCAAATTATTTCTGAGAGAAAAAAAGCTAGGTTATTTCTATTTCTGGAGGCAATAATAAATTGATACGTGGTGGCTTCTGTCTGGTGTTCATTGTCTTTTTTTTATCAAGTGGGTGGCAGGTAGATTGATAATTTGGTCCAAGCAAGAAGCAGAAAAACAAGCAACATCACCCCATCCAGTGAACGAAACAAATAGATATGGAGAAGAGGCAGGTGAGAGAGGAAGCAAGAGCAGGCTTTACAGGATTATGGCTGTAAGAACACTTTTGTACAAAAAACCTAAGGCTGACTTTCAGGTTGTGGAGCAGCTCCATGTGTGCTGTGCTATGAAGCACATCTCTTCCACACAGCTTTCATTACTGGCACTAGTTTTATGTTGAGCGAATACCTCCCTCTCACCATAAACTTCCGAGCATGCATTGCACTTATCAGATTTAATTCATTTCTTCCAAACGAGCAGTGTTATCTTCTAATCTTCTCTACTAGCAGAGAAATACCAGGAAGTCTGACCCTCTTTTGGATTCCTTGCTTTGCCTGCCTGCTGGGCCCTACTGTTGACAAGCTGACTTAAATTACATTTTCTTTGGTTGGGAAAGTAACGTGTTGCTTATATCAGGGCTGTGACTGAAGCCCAGCACATCAGAGAAGCACAGCAGCGCTGTG
The DNA here is from genome assembly GCA_008921705.1 of Burhinus oedicnemus. Taxonomy (NCBI): domain Eukaryota; kingdom Metazoa; phylum Chordata; class Aves; order Charadriiformes; family Burhinidae; genus Burhinus; species Burhinus oedicnemus. The sequence continues at coordinate 419,014 of VFFE01006972.1, read as the reverse complement.
AAACAATCATAGATAAAAACAGGACATATTTGTAAACAGGTTGTGTGAGTCTCTTGGTTTTCATTCACCTGTGGAGAGAGAATGAATGCCTTATAAATAAAGCCAAAGGGGAAGATGCTAAACATCCTGTACTTGCTTCATAAATATATGCATCCAAAAATGAATTTACTTGCATTTTTTGTGTTTAGTTCTATATTATTGCATCAAAATCCCTTTCTACTATAGCCTGGAGGGCAAATGAAGAGATACCAGTAAAAATGAGAGCCGCCTCTAAAGCAAAATATATTTTTTCAGCAGTAAGGTCCATGGTGAGCTTTCAGTATATGTATATCTTTGCCAGAGAAATTTTGTTGGTTTTTTTCAAGTGAAATGGAAAGGCATTATGTCCCCCTATCCATATGTCCAATTTTCAGTTTGCACATCTCAGTCCCTCAGGAAAGCAAGGCTGTCTCAGCTGAGAGAGATCTCCCCGAACAGCTTTCTGTCCCTTAATGCATAGTATATGAGGACCCTGCTCCAAAATACCCAGCAGGGAACCGGAAACTCAGTCCTGAGTATGTTCCCTGCGTGGTTCGTGAACTGATGTGATGTGGTAAATACAGACGAGACTGTTCTGTTCCGTGGTGCAGCTCCCAAGAAGAGGATGTAGGTGAAATATCTGTAAGTTCCTTCATTTGCCTGCAATTTGTCTCATTCAGCTTGGACATACCTTGGTCTGAGATCACAGAGATTTCCAGGGCCATTTCTGCCTTTCTCTGTCCCGGTGCCCCACCAATCTCCTCCTCGGTGGTATGGGTGGGATCATTCCCATTTCCATCTCACAGCCACGTGTCAGTTAGGCTCCCACTAACAGACACCAGTACAGAGTAATTAATTTGAGTTATTTTAGTCACTTGTCTCAGAAGGAGATGAACTGCCGTAGGAGGTACATATCAAGGATGCCTAGGTGACTAACTCAAATGAAAGACTGAGCTTTCAGATCGTTGCAGTTAGGGGAGGTGACTCCCACCACAGGAGGTGATTCTACAGAGTTCTGCCTTGCCTCAGAAGCCATCTGAGAAAAGGAATCCTCTGGAGAAGGGGAATAACAAATAAGCAAACAAAAGCATTTTTCAGTAGGCTGTCAAAAGCCAAAACTGTGACAAGATGAACGCTTTTTGTCATTGCTCTGCTATTGCTTCTCTGTTACATTCTTCCTCTCCCCTGTTCCCCACCCCTTCCCACACATCTGCATCTTTCCTGGGATACGCGGAGGGGAATTCACTGCTGCATAACCCTTCTTGTTGTTCCTTCTAGTCAGGAGAGGAAAGGGACATGATCTCACCTTAGCGTTTGTTTGCACTGAATTTGGTACTGGTTTTGTTAAGGGCTAACGACACTGGCTGCAGCAGCCCCATTTTCCATCATCTTCCTCTTGATCAGTTTTGGGAGGGTTTCTGTCTGGTCAGATCAAAACATCTTGGTCTTCCCTTGTTCACATGTTCCTCACACTGTTTTCTGATATGTGAAGTTCTTGCTTCTGTCATCTAGTGATAAGGAAGGAACACAAAGGTTACCCTAAAATCATTTTAAAAGTATCTCTGTAATAAACTTCATATAATCATTTTGAGTCCTAAAAGAAGATTGTTTTTGTCTATTCCTTTTAGTGATGTATAAAAAAAGTGATTGTAGCAGAGGGTTCATCATCTTTTCACAAAATAAATGATCATAATGCCCTCTTAATAAATGCATATTGCATTGTATTACAGCAGAACCTCTTCTGAGATAACATGTTATGTGGATATGAAAAAACCTATTGTGATTTTAGTTTTAGAGATTTAAATAACAGCCTTTAGGAAAAATGGTTTTTAAAAGTTGAAAAAAGGCAACAGACCATTAAATGAAGTGACCTCAAATGAAGTTCTTTCTAGAAAGGAAAAAAAAAAAATGTTTTAAATGTTAAAATAAAAGAAAAAGAATTGATTGAATTTAAAAGTTGAGTTTTTTTAAATTCTCAAATAAAGTTATATATTATTTTCTACCGTACAGGCTCATAGCTTTTTTGTCATTTTCATAATGATGGAGTGGAAAGTAAATATTTCTCTCCTAAAATTATTAGTTTGATGCAAGTAGATTTCCAGCAAAGTGAAAAAGGTTAGTGAGGATTAGAAGACATTGGCTGTACTCAGATATTCCACATTAGACCAAACCTAAACATTTACGATGCCCTCTGATCCAGAGGTAAAAATTAACTGTATTAAAAATACTGTGCTCCTGGGTTAATGCTTATTTCATGGTCCTTGGAGGGTAGTAAATGGGTCTATTTTCAAGCTAAAAAATAGAGCTGGAATTGAGATTAGGTTTGCCTCTCAGGAGGCATGCTTCCTTTCAGCGGTGAATAGACAAGCAATAACTACTTGGTCACTGGTTATTTAAATCCGTAAGGCCAGCTTTGCCAGGCATGTCCCTTGTTATTTGTGTGTGACATAGGAGGAAAGGTATTTTAGTAAATAAACAGGCAAGTCCACCTGCATGCAACACCGCGCTTCATGGAACTTCTCAGTGCTAAACATCTCTTAGAACTACATGTTTGAAAACGAGCTAGAAGCTTCACAAATGGAAATCTCTCAGTGCTTCCACACACATTTGCTATGATAACCAGTGATGGTAGACAGGAGGCTGAGACGCCTTTTCCAGTGTCCCTGTCTGCCTGACAGCAAGTCTGTTACAGCATATGAGCCATTGAAAGCAGAAAGCTGAGGGGATGCTACGTGCGTTCCCAGTTACCAGAAATCAGTTAGAAGCTTCAGGACAGCAGTCTGGGTAAACTCAGAACAAGTGAAAGAGAAATTGGGATGGTTAAGGCACTAACTGACAAAAGGGCAAACAAATGTTCAAGATCCCTGTTTAGAGCAAGTGTTCTGCAGCGATTGTAGCAATTTGTGTTTCACAGTTTGCTTTCATAGGACAGACTTTCTCTCTTTCTTCAAAATCACGCAGAAAGTTTTGAAATCTCAGTAATTTTCAAAGCAGAACAGTTCCTAGTCCAGTTCTGTGTAGGGTGTTGTGTTGCAAAATGCAACGTGCACATTTATTTTTATATTTTGGAGTTATTGTCTCTCCATTGCAGATATTAAGCCAGGCTATTAGTTCCCAATGTATACCTTTATACATCGCAAAGCATAATTGTTGTCTCGATGGCTTACAGGGAATGCTCCTTCCTGAAGATGCGGGTATATGCATCTCCTCTCTCACTCACGACTAGAGAAAGATACATGGTATTTTAGATCCAATTTTGTAACTCTATTCTGTTTTGTTGGTTAGTTTCATTGATGTAATGACTGAAGATGTAAAATTAGCAAGATCAATGAAGATATTAGTAGGTGTCAAAAGGGGTTGTGCATGATGCATGTCCTTTCTCTCAGGAATCCAGGATAAATAGCAAAGCTGGCACCTCAGGCCCTCTCAGAAAAATATGTCTATTTCTGTAGTATTATTAACAGTAGATAGAAGTCCTGAGACCTAATGACTGCCAGTTTTGAATGCGGACAGTGCAGGCAAGTGATTTTGTGAAGATTTCCTCAACAGTCAATGGAGACTAAAAACATCCCAGTAAAGTATTCAGCTGACCTATTGTATACAACTCTTTCAGGGTGTGATGAATCCCCATACGTCTGTGTTCAACTCTTCACTACCATTTCTGGGAGCTTAGACAACTTACTTAGACTAGAAGTTTAACTTTTCAATGGTTGCAGTTAGGTGACTTGAATCCCATCCAAAATGAGTACTGTAGTACTATTGAATTCCAGGAGAATGCTCGCATCAACATTTGCCTGCTAATTCTTCCACCAGATGCAGAATCAGAACTTGCTTTATGATACAGCATGCTGTAGCATGTCTGAGAGTACTTACAATTACATGCCCCATATGAAGCCAACAGCGCCTTTGCTTTGACAATATGTGTCTATCTGCATTTTATGGCAGTTTGTCATAATTTTGCCTGCCTATAGCAGTTTATGGTCATAATAAGATATTGACACATTTAACAGCAGCTGTTTAAACTTTCATAAATATCATAAATGCCAACCATTCCATTAAAACAAAAACAGAAACAAAAGGCATAAATATTTGGTGACAGGCAGATTCCTGATGTTTTAAAAAAATAAAAACAATGTTTTAACCACTGTATTGTGGCTTGCAGGGCCAGTAGCATATTGCTATAGCAATATACTGCAAATATAATAGCTAAATAAGAAAAATCCACGTAGGAAAAAATTCCAAGTGAAATAAAAAACATCCACAAATTGTAAAATTACAAAATTTATGAGAAGTTCTAAGACAAAAGGTTTCCAGGATTAAAAAGAAATTGTCCAAGTCTTATTTTTCCTGTAGAACTTTTGAGTCCCATTCAGAAATGAAAAAATCCTAGATTTTTCAAAATATTTTTTCCAATTGAAAATTAATTGATCATATGACCAAGATACACCAGTCACATACAGTGACTACCGTTTAGTAAGACTAAGCTAGAATCTTATGATTATGTACAGAAATAGCTTGTTAATGTCATCTCTGTATGAACATAATCAGAGCTATTAAAACAGCAGATTATAAAGCTACAGGGAGTTTTTTTCCTTCCACCTCCCCTCCCCCCTTTAGAAATCTAGATGGATGGTGGCTTCCTCTGTGAAATCATTTTATCCTGCACTCCAGGATAAGTTCTGTCTTTCTCTATCACATAACCTAGAAGATGAAGTGATCTGCAACAGAATTTGTAACTATACTATTGATGTATCCATGCAGAGGCCGATCTTAATGACAGCAGGGTTCCCTCAAGAACATGTATGGATCATTTACTTTTACAGTTCTTTCACTTATTAGAAGCTTACAGTCATCATTACAGATGTGCTTGTGAGCAGATGCTTTCCCAGTTAACACATTAGCTCCCATGGAAGTACTGACTGTTTAGTGCCAATGCATTTGGGTTGTCATCCAAACGCAGAGAAGAGTCCCCCTGATTTAAATAGGTTCAAATGCGTGCTAGCTTTTTAATCTGATTTTGGTGAACAGATCTCCAAGAAGATTGGTTACAGAAACAATTAAGTACTTTGACAGTCATAAGGTTTAGAAGCCTATTTCTTAACTGTTTGGAACATGAGTTTTTAAATCTTTTTTAAAAGGCATATCATATATGGAGGCCCCATCCCTGGAAGTGTTCAAGGCCAGGCTGGGTGGCGCTTTGAGCAACCAGGTCTAGTGGGAGGCGTCCTTGCCCATGGCAGGGGCGTTGGAACTAGGTGATCTTTAAGGTCCCTTCCAACCTAAACCATTCTATGATTCTATGATTATATATAGAGAGAAAACCATTACTGATATTCTGATAGACAAAATTAGGCACTTTTTGTCTTTCATGCAGTAACTCCTATGTGGCTTAACATTTATTGAGGAAATGGTTTCAGACTATAGAGCCATAGCAGACTGAACCCCTCTATACTCATAGTCCAAGTAAACATCTCAAGCACCAGGTTGTTGATTCAGCCAACAGGGTTGCCCAATCTACTGGCTCTGTCACTGTCTATGTGGGGATACAGAGTATGGGGACCAGGAGGAGAGAGAGAAAAGGCACAGCTTGTTCACTTGGAAACACAGTTGAAAATATGACTTAAAGAAATTTAGACATCTAATTCTATCTTCCAGACTCCAGCTGAATAGCAAGAACGTTTATTGTAGGCATGTAAAATGATATATTTGATGTAGTCTTGCGGTGTCTCATGTTACAGAGCCAGGGGCAATAAGTTACAATAGGAAATTCTCAATGTACTAATCTGCAAACAAAATGAACTTATCAAAATAAAGAAATAAATGAAATGGAGGCTTAAATTCTTTTAATCTTTTAATCAAAGGCTTAGTGGCAGAATGTTATAATGAAGACCCCACATTATCAAATCTTCATTACTTGAACGCTAAATTCATTAGTGTTACTATGAAGTTTCATAAATTATTTAAACTAGCCTTGTCAAAATAAATGAACAAAGTACGTTCTGTGATACTGTAGCACTTTTTTTCTTTTTTCCTTTTTTTATTGCATTATTCACATTGTGCTTGCTTGTGTGCTTGATAGTTCGCAGAATTGGTTGATTCACAGTGGAGACCTGCTTCAGTGCTATTAATGTTAGTGGGAGTGTTACAACCAAGCTTGGTGGGAGTCTGAGTGGGCCCTGAGTGTCCCAGTATCAATGAAAATAAGTCATGTTCTATTGTTATCCCTAATTAGTCTGCAAGCATTACAGAGCAGGGCCTGTCTTTGACTCTGTGATTGTACAGCACTTACCACGATGGGGCCTCCATTCTGATTGGAATATCTCCATTAATATAATAGTTCTCTTGTGAATGCAACTATTTTAAATCTCTGCCATGTGCTCAGGGTATTTTTTATTAATTACCTGCTTTTCAAAAGTTCTAATCTGTACAAGACATGGGATAAATAAAATCTGTCAAGTAGCTGTTATCAAGACTTATGGTAACATTTTAAGAGCATTTTTAATAATAGTCAAATGGTGAGAACAGGAAAAAAATATGTTTGAGAGGGAATTTAATATGTTTGTTTAATGCATATACACATACATAAATAAATATATAAATATATACATATATATATGTATTTCTGTTTATGCATAGACGTAAAAACTTTGGGCTAGATTGTAACCTACTACTTCAACAGGTGACCAGCTGGCTGTGAGCTCCATCAGAATTGTTATTTTCTATGAAACCAACACAGCAGACACCCCAAAAAGAGCAAGGCAGAGATGGGAAAATATTGCACGGCTGAAACTGTGTCACAATGAACATCTAATACTAACTGAAAAAAGAGAATTCCTATGACAGTTTTTCTTTTCAAGTAGTGTGGTTCTACTCTCTTCAACATGGGGTTCTGCCCAATAGTCATACTGGGTGGAAATACTGGATGAGAATTTTATTATGTGAGGCATAAATGGAAAAGCTCAATTCCAATCATTCCTGAAGAACACGTGGTACTGCAGACCCTTCAATTTCTATGGTATTCTCATATAAGGTAAAGAGAAAGCTTAGTATTTGAACTTGATCTGCAAGAAGGCAAAATCAGACTTTACTCCTAAATACTAAAAAGGAAAAAAATAAAAAAAGAAAAGAAAAAAGAAAGGTAATATGTTTTTCTAAATAAAAATAGTCTCAGAAGATATTTTAGTGAAGAAAATTAGATGTTCCAGGTCTACGTGCATCATCTGCATTTCAGTGATGTACAGTACTCTTCTACTGAATTTATTCAGCTTTGGAATTCCACTGGATAATCATGCACTGAGTGTGAGTACTGGGGAAAGGGTGTTATCCTTAAATTATAATGGCTCTGATTTGTTTGGTTGGATAAATTCCTATTAGTGTGTGCGTGCGTGCATGTGTAGGAGAAAAGCTGCTGATACTTTTCTCAGTTTTTCAGTAATCCTAGTTTCAAAGTCTCAGAAAAGCCTAGCTGGTTTGGTTTTTTTTTTTTGTCATTGGTGATACAGCAAATACGGCTGGCCAAAAATATCACTGTTCTTCACAGTCAACATGCTATTGATGTGAAAGTAAAATGTTCCCCCTTCTTTATAGTTAAATGCTGAACCATCTCACTGTCACCTTCATAGTGCATATGCATAACCTCTAACCTGACTATGCACTTTAGCAGCAGATTAAATCAAAGTCCTGTTTCATGAGGGCAGTAGGACTTTGCCGTCACAGAGTAGTTGATCCAAAACCAATTTTCTCTGTACTGCAAAATGAGTTTGTGGGGAGTCCCTTCATGTGTCCAAGCCCTTGGAAAATAGAATTGCAGCAATACATTTCATGCTTTTTATTTGTGTGGCAGGGTGAAGGGACAGTTGCTTCCCAAAAGCACTGTTTCAATCTGTTCATTTGGAGACTCAGCCCTGCATTGCCACCTGCCTAGAACACTCTCATCCCTAACGGTAAGAACACAAGATTTCTTTCTCATGAAAGTTTGTATTCTGCAGAAATTGATAAGTATACCAGAGAAGACTGGCGTGGTGTAATGCCACATTCTGGCTCAGTTTGAACCCTTATAGCGGATAAATATGAAATGTCATACCAGATGTCTGCTTAAAATGCAAAGGCTCTGCTTGTGAATCTTATGTAAGGTTCAGCATCGCTTGTTCTCACAGTTGACTGAAGTGGGTCTGGCTCCCAGCCCAGGTCTCTCACACAATGATTAACCTGAGACTACATGGCACCATCTGGTACTGTCTCAGGTAGGAAACGTATATAAATGACTGAACAGTTATACTTTTCCCTCTGTAAGCAGAGTAATATTTGAGGAATGGCACCTTTTTCTTTTCCCCAGCAGAACTGCCTTGAAATATTTCACGTACAGATAAAACTTACACTCCATACTAAACCCCCTCCCCAAAACCTGTCTGGAAGTCTTTGCTTCCTGCTTTCTTTTTTATACTCTTTCTTTCTGTCTCTCTTCTTCCCTCCCACCCTTCCTCCCTCTTACCCTTCCTCTTTCTTTCTTTCCTCCCTTCTTTCCTTCTTTTTCCTTCTTTCTTTCTTTCTTTTGCCCTCTCTCACACTTTTGTGTAGTCTTTCCTGAACACTGATCTGGAGCCTGAGGGTTTGATTCAACTGGAGACCTAGATCTGCCACCTTTTCTCTTTCTGGCTGGAGAAGCACTTCTATAGGAGCTTTTGGTAAGTCAGCAGGTGAAGTAAATTACTAGGTCAGAAAGAGTGACTGCTCTCAGGGCTGACATGATAGCACCACCCCCTTTTCTGTCATCTAAGCAGAAAATCCTAGATATGGCTCTTTGGAAATACCTCATGGACAATTTAAATGAATGCTCACTCGAGGAAGCAATTTTAAAAGGGGGAAAATGCAAACAAAAAGTATCTCGGGCTTCCATCTTTTATATATCTCTTTCTTCCTTGGGTGGTCATATGTTTCAGTGGCTGTTAGCTTCAGCTGTAAGGGCTGAAGTGGTTGTGTGGCAGCCACTTTTCCAGCCAGCAGCTAGGAGGGATCTTCCCATGGAGGTGGAACTGAGTCAGCCTCTAACATGGCACTCATGACTTTTTTCCCCTGTAGTTGTGTATTTTGTAAGCAGGAAATCCAAAATATGAGCAAACTTATAGGGTTCATAGACCTTGTAGTCACAGTTCTAACCCTTCAGGAGAACCAAAACCCATGGAAATAAAAACAAAACAGGGAGGACACATGATACTATAAGGGAGTGCTTGTGGCAGAAAGTAATTTGTTGTGGCAGAATGTGTTAAGGCCATACAACTGGTTCAGACATAGTCTGGGCATTTGATGCAATTAAATATTTGGGAATGATTGATTCTTTCTTTCTCTGCAGATTTTGCCAGAAGTACCACCTTTTTCATAACTATTACATAGAATCTCTCTTTTTCTTTAAATAAATAAAATATTTTAAAAGCACATGCATCACTAGAAAATATTTAAACAGCTCTGCGTAGGGTTATTCTGGGTGCTGGCAATTGTTAACATTTAAGCAGGTATGGTTAGGACTCTGCTCTTCATTATGTTCTGCTCCAGCAGCCGTACTCAACTGGTAAGCTACTTTGTACTTTGACTTCTGCTCCTCGAGGTTCCTAAACACAGTAGGTAACTTTCAGAGATCTGTGGAACCATTAAAGTAGCTAAAGATAGCTAAGCCAGCAAGGAAACACATCAAGGTGGGTTGTGATGCTGGAACTTAAAAAGCATCGTCAACAGATAGGGACGAGTCTCATACTGCAGCAGGACAGATGGAGCAGTTCCCAACTTCTTAACCAAAAGTGTGTGTCTGTTCATACCTAGGAAACTCTTAAATTTTAAAAATTATTTTATTAGAAGTTTAAATTCCTCAGAAAGAGATGGTAACACTGGATAAGGTTTGACATTACAGACCACAAAGCAAGCATTATACCTGTCCCTGGATGTTCACACCAAGAAAAAGAGGAAATATTTACAGAAGTGTAAGGGGTTATGACTATGTTTAATGGGATGGAATTAAGAACAGACAGATGCAGGCTGAAAAGCATAAAAAAATTTCTTACACTGATATGTCTAATAATATAGAAGACACTCCAAAAGGAAGTTGTAAAAGAACCATCAATGCTAAAAAATAGACTACAATGATCAGTTCCTCATTGGCAGGGACATGAACTAGCCAGCCCAACAGGGCTTTTCTGTCCTTGGCTTCCATTATTCTGTGGTAAAATTAGAAGGCAAATAAGCAGAACTGTTCGTGACAGCCTTATCTTTTATTGCCAGTAGGAGAATGCTCACTGTTACCCAAGCTAATCATGCTGCAATGTAACTTCAACATTTTATATTGGTTATTATTATAGGTACATATCACTATAACATAGTGCTTTCATTTTGAGCCCATCATGGTGCTGTAACAGTTTCCTAGCAAAACACGTTAAATTTAAAGGGGAAAAATGAGTGGAAAGTATAGTATTCAATTGTATCTACTGTGGCTTCTGTTTTAGGGGTTTTATCATTAGACTTGGTTTTCATTACTAGTTCACAATAGCAGCTGGAATTTACTTTGTGTGTGTGTCATTTTAGTTTGAGGGTCTCCAGGGCTTTTAAATGCATTCAGCCTCTCCTATACTGTGGTATTTATTTTGCTTGCCTGCTTTTCCGTAGTTTTTCATTTCATCAAAATTAATTGTTGTTTAGATCAATGATTTGCAAATGTCAGTATACTGATGGGATGTTGGAGAAGAAAAAAAGTTTTCACTGAGCTTTCATGAGTTTTGCGGACACTTACTACCTACAAAATGTGTCATTACTAAAACTCAAGAAACTCTTTGAGATTCTGAAAAGAAGCTTTTTAACCTTTGTACGCAATACTAGAAATTAGGTCCAGAATACTGCTTATTTTGGGGAATACATTTCTTTGAAATGCCAGAAATGATTTACGTAAAACGGAAGCTCTTGTTCATCAAGGAATTCAGCCACCACTTTGAATACAGATTGAACTAGCACCTAGACATGTGTCTTTTACAGGATTAAAAATCACTTAGAGACTAGATATCCCTCCCTTAAAAAAAAAAAAAAAAAAAAAAAAAAAAAAAAAAAAAAAAGAGAAG
>VFFE01006972.1:387791-407880 GCA_008921705.1 Burhinus oedicnemus | reverse complement strand
ATCTAATCTAAATGTACCCTCTTTCAGTTTAAAACCATTACCCCTCGTCCTATCACCACACTCCCTGATAAAGAGTTCCTCTCCACCTTTCCTGTAGGCTCCCTTTCACATACTGGAAGGCTGCTCTAAGGTGTCCCCAGAGCCTTCCCTCCTCCAGGCTGAACAACCCCAATTCTCTCAACCTGTCCTCATAGCAGAGGTGCTCTAATCCTCTCACCATCTTCGTGGCCCTCCTCTGGACTTGCTCCAACAGGTCCATGTCCTTCTTATGTTTGGAACCCCAGAGCTGGACGAAGTACTCCAGGTAGGGTCTCACAAGAGAAGAGAGGCAGAATCACCTCCCTCCACCTGCTGGCCACACTGCTTTTGATGCAGCCCAGGATGTGGTTGGCCTTCTGGGCTGACTCATGTTGAGCTTGTCATCCACAAACACCTCCAAGACCTTCTCCTCAGGGCTGCTCTCAATGCATTTTCTGCCCAGCATTTATTTGTGCATGGGATTGCCCTGATTCACGTGCAGGACCTGGCACTTGGCCTTGCTGAATTTCATGAGGTTTGCATGGGCCCACCTCTCAAGCCTGTCCAGGTCCCTCTGGATGGCTTCCCTTCCAGTGTGTCGACCACACAACACAGCTTGGTGTCATCAGCAAACTTGCTGAGGGTGCACTCAATCCCACTGCTCATGTCACCAACAGAGATACTAAACAGCACTGGTCCCAGTACTAACCCTGAGGAACACCACTTGTCATTGGTCATTAGCCGGACATCTAGCCATTGACTGCAAGTCTTTGAGTGCAACCGTCCAGCCAATTCTTTATCCACCAAGTGGTCCCTCCATCAAATCCATGTCTCTGCAATTTAGAGACAAGGATGCTGTGTGGGACACTGTCAAATGCCTTGCACATGTCCAGGTAGATGATGTCAGTAAAAAGTGTTTATGTATATATACATATTGAGATATATATATATATATGTGCACATCTTCATGGTTATAGTTGAATATGTGTAGATACACTCATCATATATATACACATACAGACCCATATTCCTTTAAGTGCGGAAAATAAGCTCGACACCTACATCAAACAGGAGTATTTCTCAATATGCACAACCTTAGCTAGTAATTTTGATAAGATGTTAAGTCCAACGGGATGGGAACAGAAGAGAAGGGCTATGTAGCTCTGATCCATTGCCCTGTATCGTCTCTGTAGTGACAGAATAGCAGCGTATCACAGCTTGTAAAAAAACTTAAAATGCACAGAGAATATTTGAAGAAAACATCAGCGTAGTCTTTCTTTTCAAATGTTACTACTTACAGAAAGTCACCAGTATGATAAGAATTTAAAATCCTATTAGGCGATTGAGATTTTTTTTTCTGTAATTTGACATGAAAGTCTTTTTGTTAGTGACTTTCATATTGTATTAGCTATAAAGAGGGAATGAAGGAGTAGGCTCTGGCTGCTAGCCAAGTCTGAGATGCAGTCCTACCACAATAAATTCCAGGGTGAATGGCAGAAGCATGCAAATGAGCTACGAACTCGGATGAGCAAACATAGCACAGACAAGCTGATAGGAAAGTGCAATGTTAACCTCCTATTTCCACTATGACAAAATTGCTTGAAATTTGGAGGGCAGAGCACTGGCTTAGAGCCTGATTTTATCCTTTAGTCTTATATGTGGACTCAAATGCTTCTTTAGCAGGTTGGACAATGTCTGTTCCACCTTATTAGGGATCATTCTTACATAAATCCTCTTCTTTTCCCAATTCATGGGTATAATTTCATCTTTCTGTTGTAATTTGCTTCAGGCAGCTTACTGTCTAACATTTCTATTTTCTTAGAAATCTCAAATATTTAGCAGAATAGTCTGTCTCGACACTTCTCAATCCCTCTTTGTGTGTACAGAAAGAGAATAAAATTTGTGCATTGTCTAAATTAGGTTTCAGAATGAGGTATCTTCTTTTTAAGGAGTAAATGGAAGGAGAGAATCAAAAGATTATGATTCAGTTAGTACACCTATCTAGAGAAAGACCTAACTAGAAAGAAAATCTATATCTAATTAAATCAAAAATTGCAGGGCAAATTATACATGAAGAAAAAAAGAAATGATGAATGTGTATATTTACACACCCAATGCTTAATGAAAATATCTGGTCATGGGGGGGTGTGTGTGGGTGTGTCTGTTTTCCTGGGGGTTTTTTGGTGCGTGGATTGCAGCAGTTATAAAGGCTCTTCCTCCTACAGCTTTCAACAGAAATTCAAAGTTTAAATGGCATAATGAACAGATTTATGCAATTCAATTGCGGTGTCACTAAACCTTAACATAAAATTATACTGCTGAAAGTAAAAAGAGCTCAGAGGAGACAGCAGCCAGCGTTTATCCGGTAATCAAGGTACAGTACTGAGAATGTTATGAATGCATGATACAGGCCAAGTATCGCAAAAGCATTTCCTCTTCTTTGTTTGCTTTCAAAAATAGCAGATTTAAAATAACACTGTATAGTGAAGAAGTGAAAGAAGTGCGCACATGTAATAAAATTTTCTAAATTCTTTTTTTTAATGGGTGTGAAGTTATTTTCTAGTTGACTATAAAATGGACTTGGGATATAAATTTGACGTCCTATCTAAATCAAATTTTAGCACTGTATTTAAGTATTTGTTACCAATGACTGAAAGTACTATCTGGGCAAGGTTGACTGGCATCCTGTTCATGGCTTTCCCAGTAATTAACCTGGTGAACTGCAAATTGTTTTCAAGTGCCTCAGTGTCCCCATTTCTAAAATGAGGATAATGGTTCTCATGAAGCTATATGAAAAGCACGACTGAAAACCTAGATACAGTAGTATGAGCTTTCAGTGAAAGAGAGTATTAGAAATGAGAAAGAAGTAAAAAGTCTTTGTAATTATGTTATCAGGAAAAATCACTACTAGATTTGGGCTAAATTCTGGTTAGTCACTGGGCTTTTTAATTTAACACCTTCAAGACCAGAACATTTATCTTAAATAATGTTAATTGACAGCTACCTGGTCTAAAATGGTGGTTACAATACTTTTTTAACATAGAAATGCATAAATATTTATAAATATGTATATGATAGGGGGTAGCAAAAATTAGCTATGAAATATAACACTAAATGGAAGTGTGGGGAAGGAGGGAAAATACATACAAGAAAGAGCTCATGCCTCACAGTAAAATGGAACTTTTTTCAAAGCACTTTAATATATATATTATTTTCCAAGTTACAGAACTTCAAAGCCTTTGGTAAAAAGGTAGATAAATAGATTATTTTTATGCTGCTGAAGTGACTCATCATTTCAACAGCACTTGCAATGTTTTATGGATTTCCACCTCAAATTACTTGAGCTCTGTCTTATAAAAGATATGTTCCTTTTATCTACATTATTTTTATCTTTTTAGTGAACAGAAAAAAACCTACTTTATAATCACCTACAGTACATTGTTTGATGTCATCACTAGACCACTCAACAAATGTAGAAAGGTATGATTACTGCAGCATATGAAAGACTGATGATAGTCACTACAATGATTTTTACTTATCTGAAAGAAAACAAAACATAAAAAGTCAAATAATTTTTTAAAAAATTACTTTCTTACAATCTTGGAACAAAATTGGAGGCTCCAGATTTTGTTGGTTGGTTTGTTATTATTACATGCCAGCTATACCAACTGGTTTTACAGCCTTTTCTATTTGAAAGCCACCTGGCAACTACACTCCTTTTCTCTGTACCAGAACTCACTGTTTAGTGCTGTGAATAGCACACAACACTTACTACATCTTGGTACGCACTTTTCATTAGCTAGAAAAGTTAACTGGCAGTTAATGTAAAAGATAATACAGGTCTGAGGCTTGAACCTGACAGACCCACAGATTCAATTGGAAATTAAGCACCTGTCTCAGCATCAGTGGGATATAGGTACCAGAATACCCTTGAGGATCTGGCTTTGGCATTTTAGGGGACTGCTTTCTTGTTTAGGACATGTCATCCCACACGCCATTAGGTTTTAGGAAGTAATAAGTTAGGAGAACAATCGCAGCTTTAGTTTTCCTTACTGTTTGGGATATTTTGGTGTGTCTATTTAGATGATGTTGCCATTTATTGCATGGTATCATTGCCTCTATGAACAGTATTTTAATAACCCAGAATGTTTTCGATAAAAGTATTTAAAATATGTCTCCAGATAGCTGGTATCTTTCCAATATATTATAATCCTTCCAAGAGATAGCAAGCGTGAGTGCTAGCAGAAGCTTTCAAACACACTATAAAAGATCCAAGTAATGACAGTTCTTTCAAAACATAATTTTTCATTAAAATCCTTTGTATAGTTTGTGGAGAATATTACATTCAGAACCACACTCCCCACTTCAAAAAACATGCATCATCGTGCTGTGGGAGAATACAACAAAAAGGATATTTCCATAAAAATCAAAACAAACAAATAATCCCCCCCAACACACTGATAAAAAAATCCTCCTCTACTTTGCAAACCTTTATCAAGGGAAGATATTCACATGGTTATTATCATTTCCTTCTAGAAATATGGATAAAATCTTTTCAGAAATTTTCTTCACATTGTTTTCTTCCAAACACAATAAAGGAAAAAAACCTGCAATTACTTACTATTCACAACATTAGCAAAATTGATATTTATAGCAAATGCATGGGCGCAATCTAGATCTGAATATGACATCTTGTCACAGTATACCACTTGCATCAAAAATGCTTTTATTGACGGTTTCACTTGCTTTCCGAGTTCATCTTTTTTCTTTATAATCTCGGAAAAATCCCCACTGAAAAAAGACCAGTATAAAACCTTCTGAAAAATTAGTAAAATGCTCTGAGATGATCCACCTGCTTTAAAGCTGAAGATATATTAACGTTTCTATAATCAGCTTTCTGAGGGAAAACTTCAAAGCTTCCGAGCTACCTGCAAAACAGCACTGCCTGTAGCATTGGGGTGAGGAGAAGGGGAGAGGATTGACAGGAAGAAGGACAGATGGTAGGTGGGAAAAGGAATTACAGGCTTTATCTCCCGCATGGTTAAAGTTAGCAGTATTTACTATTTAAAAAAAAAAAAAAAGAGAAATAAATGGATGCTGCTGGTTTTTTTGTCACTGATCACAACTAATAAGGACGATGTGCTCTGAGCTGTTTCTGGATCTTTGTGAAAAGGGCACAAGAGAAAGAAAATGTCTTCCACCACCCACTCAACTTGCAGTCCCCATTTCAGCACAGCTTCAGTCCCCCTGCTCTCCGGAAAGAAGAGTTTTATCCCAGAGAGCACTCTCCCCTATTCTCTCAGAGATAAAGTCACAATTTATCTCCCTTCCGTATAAGATCTACTGCATCTTGGTTTAATGACTGTACTGTCTTGGAGGGTGGAGAAGTGAAAGGAAGCGTTGCCCAATGAGGAGGAGAGGCACCGACCCCCCAGAGCTCCCTGGAAGGAAGGATGCTTTGCTTTACATCTGGCTGGGGCCTCTGCCTTAAGCACACATTTTCCCCCTATGAGTGAGATGAGTTGGTGGTGAGGCAGACTTTGTTTCAAAGATTTTCCACTAAAATCACAATCATCAAATAAGAGCACAGCTTTGAACAACATGTGCTCAAAAGTATCTTTTTATATCTCATGTTTTTGCAGCTGGTGTTTACACAAAGAAACACGCAGAGAATAATAGGAATACCCTTTGGTGACTTGTCTATTAGCATGTATTCCTGGAGTGGGTACTGTTTATTAACACAGCCCAAGTGGTTTAAAAAAATGGCAGTATACGCACCTTTTAATTTATACTTATTTTTAACCTAGATGTCTTTTGCTTCCTCTCCTGGTGAAATAAGGCCAATGTTTTGGGTGGGCTGAAGCTTTCTGAGCCAGTTCCTCAGCTGGTCTAGTTAAAGCCCATTTACATGAAGTCAATGGTGCTAAGCCAATTTGCACCAGCTGTGAAGCTAGGCCTCCATGTATTTGTATTCATAGGAATGAATGCCTGATGCAGTTTTGATTGGTGATTGAATACTGCCAGGTTCTAAAACACTGGGTTCTCATTAATCACAGCAGAGATGATTATTACTCTAGGCTTGATTCAGGCTCTCTTAAATCATTTCTAAATTGTAATTTGGTACTTAAATATGTCTCTGTATAGATAAGTGCAGTCAAATACACTTATTTTGCCCAGCACGCTGAACTGGCTGGAAATGTCCAGCTATGGTCATAGCTACTGTGGTCTGTATCATGTTTAGGCAGCATGGAGTCCTACCTTGCAATAAGGTTGCACAAACTTACAGCATAGCTTCTGAACCACATCTACTTTGTGCAGGTCAAGCATGCAGTGAGGACAGAATAAAGAAGCATCTATTTACATTTGTTCTTAAGTATTTGAGGCAAGGTTTCAAGAAGGCCATTTACAAACATCTCCTAGTCTATGGATGCACCTAAAACTTTCACACTTTTGGCAATGGTACCTACCTTATCCTTCGATTATCTTCTGATTTAGGGCATGTAACCTCTTCCCCAGGGGGGTCCATCAACAGGATGCCCCCACACAATGCCTAGGTCCCTCAGGAAATACCAAGCTCCCTGAAAAGCTCCCTAAGTCATATTCCTTAGAAGATGTGAAGCATACTCAGCAGCTTGCTGGTTTGGGCCTTCCTGTAGTACACTGGTGACCCCTGACTTTTGGTGCTCCTGTCTGCCTGTTGGGTCTTGGAGCTGCTCTGCTAATGAGGTTACAAACAAGACCAGCATGAGCTTGCGCTCAGCCCATCCTATTTAAACTACATTCATAGACAACCAGGAGTGCAAGAGATTAAGTGGTAGGCAGAAATGAAGTAATATACAGGCTGTCTGATTTGATTTTCTGTTGTAGTTGTTAATGCAGATATCATTACAATCATGAGATCAACCTTGAAGAACTGATCAAATGTGCAACAGCCCATTCAACAAAATTGAATGCAACAACCTTGGGTCTGAGAGAAGACTGGTCACTGCCTCCTTCCTATTTCTTAATAACACTAAGAACTTTTACAATATTTGGTTTATAAACCTTTTCAGTCAGGAATGAAGCAGAGCCTGGTATTTTCATGCTCCAAAAGCTACCCTGTGTCACTGGTGCTGTATTCAACCTGTGAATTTAACAAAATTATTGAGGCACTGGATGTTAGAAACTGTGCTGATCCACATAATGTTCAACAACCCTTGGCATTTTTCACTACTAACCTGTGGTGATGTTGTCTAGTAGTTGCATGTTAAGCTGGGGCAGGGCAGAGGAAGACGTGTAAGCACTGGATAAAGAGCTCTGAAGTTGTACTTGGTGATTCCAAGAAAGAAGATATGCATTTCTCTGCTTATGAGAATACTTGTTTCATCCATTCAGTTTAAAACACAAGGAAGGAGAAAATAGGATGTAAGCTTTAAGAATTCTGCAGAGTTTTGTTTGACTTCTAAGAAGAATATAGAAAAGAAATATAAGGATTAAGGGAAAAATATAAATGAGAATGAATATATAAAGCCAGCTTTGAGGCTGCAAGGCTGTACCAGAATTATCAGGTATGCTTGCAAAGGAAGTATTAGCATATGCATTGCAAAGCAGTGGCAGCATAATTGTGATGACAGTTATGAACCCATAAGAAATACACAGAGAAAGATAGGACTTAGGGGGGAAATTCAAATTTAGCACAGAACAGCCTGGTTCCATCTCTAATACTGAGTATTTTTTTAGCTAGTGCATTTGGATTATGGCTTTCCTGATTCTTCAGTCTGCCTCCAGCCTCTGCAAAAATTATAATGGCTGTGGGGCTGATATAGCTTGCACCAGCTGGCAATGGGTTGCTGAAGAATCTGTCAGAGTAAGCACAGCCAGGGCACGTTGTGTCCAGACCGCTCCTGCCCTGTATCTGACGTGCTTCTGAGATGCCTTCAAGGCAGGCAGGGAAAAGGATTGCTGGGAGAGCGGTGTGATGTGCTGCTGCCACTGTGCTTCATGCAGAGGGACATCACGTAAGTAGGAATCTGTACATTCTTGCTTACACCTGTTAAAGGCAGTAGAACCGGAGCGCTGAAGGGATTTGGTCACTGGCATTGCAAAACCTGGAGGCAAATGTGAAGATATTTCATGCAGAAAGGCAGGCACTTCTGTGAGAACAGGCAGAAAGCTAAACCCAAGACATACTGATGAACAAGAAAGGCAGGGACACAGAAAAAAAAGGGCTGGTATTCACTGTAATCTCCTTAGATACCTAGGTTTAGCCCCAAGAGGCTGAAAAACATGTTTTCCTTCCCTACCCAAGCTGGTTTAGCTCCAGGCTCCTGTGCAAAATGTGTCTACAGCAGGAGCACTGTCCTGCTTGGACATCATCTCAGGTATCCCCCAAAAGTGGAGACCCCAGGCAGAAAGGCAGAATATAGTGCCAGCTAACAGCCCTGGGGAAGAGGTAGGTAGCAAGATGCTCATCTCTTCCACCGTGGAAAACAGAAGAGCAAAACTTGAGGTGCCTCTTCTGACTAAACCTCCCAAACAACTCACAAGTGTGTTTTGTGGATCATTTGGTCAGCTAGGTACTATCAGTCAGTGGTGAGACTTCAAAGCCTAGTTCTCTTTCTATATCTAAACTAGACATTACCTTAGGATATGAGTTATGAAAAACTGGCAGCAAGGTGGAAGGATGAAATAGGATAGTGTAATCTCCCTCTCTACCCCCTACCTTTAGCTCCTTGTATTTCTTCTTTATTTGCATTTTAACCTAGTGGTTGCTCTTGTTCCCTCCTGGCCCTCCCCCTCCCCCTATCTGCACTTCTCCTTACCCCAGTTGCTCTGCTCCATATGCACAACTTGGCTGGAAGCAAAACTAATAAGATTTTCAATCTACAAAGCACAGATGGCCGTTTCCGTGCTTCAGAGACTGTCAATCTTGTTCGTCTCACTTCCTGGTCATTAGCAGAGGGAAGGGAAGATTGGGAGGTGCAGCAAGTCTCCTGCTAGGCTAGGAGGGGAAAATGCCCCCTATCAGCATTGCTGGGCAGAGAAGGTAGATAAGTAATAGGGAGAAGAACAGAGAAGCAAGACTAGGTGCACAATGCAGGAGTCTGATCTAGTAATGATGTTGAAAGGAAAATACAAAACACTATAAAAAGGAAATGTGCTAAAAAGAGAATAAAGTATATTTTAAGGAAGTAAATAGGGTAAGTAAAGAGGATATGAAGAACATTTGGAGAAGCAAGAATCATGTGTTGGGAGATGGAAGCGGTGCAGAGCCTTATGGTAAGAACAAGAACTGTACAGTAATGTCAGCTAATTGTGTTGGTGGGTGTGACGTGGATGGGCTGGAGTTCTAGTGCCGGAGCTATGAATGGGAAAGCACAAGGCTGGTGTGAGAGGAATGAAGACATGGCCAAAAAGAACTAATTTCAGGAAGGAAACTTATTGTGCCTTTTCCTCTAGTTTTGAGGGTTTTTTTTAAATGTTCTTTGCCTCTGTAAACTGTGTGTACAACTGTCAAATTTTTCCTAATAGCTTTGAGTCTTCTAACCAGTTGTAAGCAACTTTAAAAGATAGGTAAAGGCATCAAATAATATTTTTCTAGAGATTTGAAAAAAAAAAAAAAGAAATAGGAGTAACCTTATGTGTTGGGCTAAAGTGAACCCCAGCATAGGGTACACGTAGATGAGCTACCCCTACTTCTTCTTCCAGTCAGCAGAGTTGACCTGTTGCTGAGGGCCCACATTGGGGAAGGAAATGCCTGCAGTCTCACTGGCACTACTAAGAAACATGCTGAACCAGGCACTGAACTCTACTCTGACTGTCCTCACGCAACTCTCCTCTTCTCATGACGCAAAATATCCATAAAACAAGCCTAAAAACACAGCCAAGGCATCTCTTTCTTTCTTGTACCTTGTGATTTGTGTCTGGTTATTTCCATCCAATATAAAAGCAGCTCTTGTGAAACAGAAAAATGTATGCATTTACATGGTATAATTTTTAAGACATACCTATATGAAATTAGGCTGTGGTGAATTGACCTTGGCTGGCTGCCATGTGCCCACTGAGCCACTCTCTCACTCCCCCTTCTCAGCAGGACAGGGGTAGAAAATGAGAAGAAAAACTTGTGGGTCAAGATAAAGTTGGTTTTATGAAATAAAGCAAAGGCCACATGAGGAAGCAAAGTAAAAAAAAAAAAACAACCCAGAAGGTCTGTTCTCTACATCCCATCAGCAGGCAATATCCAGCCATTTCCTGGGAGGCAGGGCCTCAGTATGTGTAGAGGTTGCTTTGGAAGACAAATGCCTTACTAATGAATGCCCTATCCCTGTCCTTTCATTCAGCTTTTATTGCTGAGCATGATGTCATATGTTATGGAACATCTCTTCGGTCAGATTGGGTCAACTGTTCCAGCTGTGTCCCCTCACAACCCCTTTCCCACCCTCAGCCTACTGGCCTTTGATGTGGCGGTTGGAGAGAGAGCCTTGATGCTGTGCAGGCACTGCTTGGCGATAGTCAACACATTGGTGTACCAACACCTTTCTACCTACAAATACAAAACACGGCACTGTATGGGTTGCTATGAGGAAAGTTAGCTCCACTCCAGCGAGACCCAATACATAGGCCAAACTCACTAATGATCATAAAGCCCTAGAAATTTTAGTTGAAAGTGACCCCTAGAGTCATCTCTTCCAGTCACCCACACAAAACAAGATGAGGTGAGCTGTGGCTTTGTCTAACCAAGTCTTGAAACCTTCCGAGGCAGTAGGTTCCACAACCCCTCTGAACAGCCCAGTCCAGTGCTGTGCTATTTTCCTAGTGAAATCTTTTTTCCTAGCATTTGATCAGAACATCCTAAGCCACAGCTTGTGGTCATTGCCCTTTGTTATACCATCTGTCATCCCTAAGAAAAGTTTGGCATGTACCCTCGTGTCAAAATGTCAATTGTCTTAATAAGTGAATGTGCTGATTCTGAGTCCACAGTGCTCAATTGCCCCTGCATTAGTGCTCCATAGCTACTGATAGAGGACGGCTTCATGTTGAGCTGGAGATGGAACCCTATGTATTTTCATCTCCTTCTTATTTAGGATGAGAACCTAACTTCAGCCTTCTACAAGCTAGCTGTCAGACCTAAGATCTAGTCTTCCTTTGTAATTAAGGAAGAGAAAAGCCTTCTCACAATGTGATTAACTACACGTATCTTACTTTACACCTAAAATTAGGCAGTGTGTCACTTATTGTTAGGGTTAGCTGCATACACAGAATGTGCTGCTTCAGTTGAACAAAAACAGGTCTGTGTTGCTAAAGGTGAAATTGGTAAATTCTTTCAAAACTAATTAGGACTGAACTGGCAGACAGAAAGGCAGACATATAAAATGACTACCTCATTTCTTTAGAAAACCGAACTAAAGGAAAATGCAAAATAGCTGTTCTTTCTGCTCAGTACTGAATGTCTTATACCACTTGGCTTATTGAGGAATGCAATAATGTCTTTCTGTAAACTAAATACACAAAATATAACTGTAATGCTTTCTTGCTTTGTAACTTCCACTGACACTGATGTCCTGTATATAAATAGGAAACAAGTTACAATTTCTGTCCATGTCTCTGTTCTATCTATTCAAATCTATACCCCAACATTAAAAAGCATTATATTCCCCCCCGTTCTGTGGGTGATTGGTACTAAATCTGTACAGTTGAAAGTTTTCAAAGAAATATAAGTTAATTCAGCATGCATTTAAAAAGTACAACTAAACCTTCACTTGTTTCCTTCTGCATTAAATCAGCCTGTCATAATTTCTAACTCCTCATTGTAATTCAAGATGTGATCACTGAGAAACATCTTCATTTCTTCCTGGAAAAAAAGTCGACTTGAAATAGACAACATCCTTTAGTCTACAGATTTTGTCATTATTATTTTGCTCATTTTTAGTGTTACACATAAATATTGATTTTTGCTTTGCTAAAATCTTCAAAGGAGTATTTGATATTTCCCCAAAAAAATCACAGAATACAAAAGAAATTTCAGAATTGAGATCTGAAAAGAAATGTCTGTAAAATGAAATGAATCTTTATGCAATTGTATTTGTGTAACATGAAATATATTCAAGAAATCTAAGAACTTTGTTCGAACCAGGAGATTACAAAACATTGTCAAACATAAGAAAAAAGAAGATATTTATGGGGTTCAGCAAAGTTTTCTTAAGTCTATGTTAGAATATATGAGATATGAGAGATTCCCCATGTTAGAACAGTTAATGACTCGTTGTTCAGACTGAATATTGGATATAATTCAGAGCAGCAATATGAACATGAATTATTCTATCCCAAATTTCTCAGATCCCTGTGAGTCTCTTTTGGTTAAATAATTATTTAATTACAAAAAGTTGATTAGTTCCCAAGGGGAAGACAGCAATTGTCAGATTTATCTCACCTAATGTTGGGTGACAATAATGTAGAGTATTAGATTTGAGCTGTGTTGAGGTCTCCGGTCACTGTATAAAAAAAGATGCTAAGATGTCATGGCCTTATACATCTGATCTACCATAGATAAGGAGGGAGATTTTTATTTTGTACTAACACATAATGAAAGCAAATATTGAATACTCAAAAAAGTTTTGTGAAACAGATGTTCTTTTTCCAGGTGAATCATAGAATCATAGAATGGTTAGAGTTGGAAGGGACCTTAAAAATCATCTAGCTCGAACCCCCCTGCCATGGGCAGGAACACCTTCCACTAGGCCAGGTTGCTCAAAGCCACATCCAACCTGGCCTTGAACACCTCTGGGGATGGGGTCTCTACAACTTCCCTGGGCAGCTTGTTCCAATGTCTCACCACCCTCACAGTAAAGAATTTCTTCCTAATATCTAATCTAAATCTACCCTCTTTCAGTTTAACCCCATTACCCCTTGTCTTATCACTACACTCCCTGATAAAGAGTCCCTCTCCACCTTTCCTGTAGGCTCCCTTTCACATACTGGAAGGCTGCTCTAAGGTGTCGCCAGAGCCTTCCCTCCTCCAGGCTGAACAACCCCA
This sequence comes from Burhinus oedicnemus, assembly GCA_008921705.1. NCBI lineage: Eukaryota > Metazoa > Chordata > Aves > Charadriiformes > Burhinidae > Burhinus > Burhinus oedicnemus. The sequence goes on along the minus strand of VFFE01006972.1, from coordinate 394,850 downwards.
ATTCTCTCAACCTGTCCTCATAGCAGAGGTGCTCTAATCCTCTCACCATCTTCGTGGCCCTCCTCTGGACTTGCTCCAACAGGTCCATGTCCTTCTTATGTTTGGAACCCCAGAGCTGGACGAAGTACTCCAGGTAGGGTCTCATGAGAGCAGAGTAGAGGGGCAGAATCACCTCCCTCCACCTGCTGGCCACACTACTTTTGATGCAGCCCAGGATGTGGTTGGCCTTCTGGGCTGCAAGTGTGCATCGCTGGCTCATCAACACCCCCAAGACCTTCTCCTCAGGGCTGCTCTCAATGGATTTTCTGCCCAGCATGTATTTGTGCATGGGATTGCCCCGAATCACGTGCAGGACCTTGTACTTGGCCTTGCACACAGGCCCACTTCTCAAGCCTGTCGAGGTCCCTCTGGATAGCATCCCTTCCCTCCAGCATGTTGACTGCTCCATACAGCTTGATGTCGTCGGCAAACTTGCTGAGAGTGCACTCAATCCCACTATTCATGTTGCCAACAAAGATGTTAAATAGTACCAGTCCCACTACTGACCCTTGAGGAACACTGTTTGTCATTGTTTACCACTTGGACATTGAGTTGTTGACCGCAACTCTTTGAGTGCGACTAACCAACCAATTCTTTCTCTACCGACTGGTCCATCTGTCAAATCCAAATCTCTGCAACTTAAAGACAAGGATATCATGTGGGATAGTGTGAAAGGCCTTGCACAAATCCAGGTAGATGATGTCGCTTGCTCTTCCCTTATCCACCAATGCTGCAACGCCATTGTAGAAGGCCACCAAATTTGTCAGACACGATTTGCCCTAAGTGAAGCCATGTTGGCTTTCACCAGTCACTCCTTATTTTCCATATGCCTTAGCAGAGTTTCCAGGAGGATCTGTTCCATGATCTTGCCAGGCACAGAGGTGAGACTGACTGACCTGTAGTTCCCCGGGTCTTCCTTTTTTCTCTTTTTGAAAATGGGGGTTATGTTTCCCCTTTTCCAGTCAGTGAGAAGTTGACTGGACTGCCACAGCTTCTCAAATATGATGGATAGTGCCTTGTCAACTTCAGCCACCGGTTCCCTTAGGACTCGCAGATGAATCTCATCAGGTCCCATGGACTTGTGCACCTTTAAGTTCCTCAGATGGTCTCAAACCTGGTCTTCTGCTGCAGTGGGCTGTTCCTCATTCTCCCAGTCCCTGCCTTTGCCTTCTGCAACTTGGGCAGTGTGGTTAGAGTATTTACCAGTGAAGACCAAGGCAAAAAAGTCATTGAGTACCTCAGCCTTGTCCACATCCCAGGTGACCAGGTCTCCCGTTTCCTTTCAGAGAGGGCCCACATTTTCCCTAGTTTTCCTTTTATCACTGACATACCTATAGAATCTTTTCTTGTTGCCCTTGATGTCCCTGGACAGATTTAACTCTGTTTGGGTTTTAACTTTCCTAACCTGATCCCTGAACAATTTCTCTGTATTCCTCCCAGGCTACCTGTCCTGGCTTCCACCTTCTGCAGGCTTCCTTTTTCTGTATGAGATTGTCCAGGAGCTCCTTTTTCATCCATGCAGGCCTCCTGATATTTTTGCTTGACTTCCTCTTCACTGGAATGCGTTGCTCCTGAGTTTGGTGGAGGTGGTCCTTGAATATTAGCCAGCTTTCTTGGGCCCCTCTTCCCTCCAGGGCTTTATCCCATGGTACTCTGACAAGCAGATCCCTGAAGAGGTCAAAGTCGCTCTCCTGAAATCCAGGGTAGCAAGCTTAGTGTGCGCCCTCATCGCTGCCCTAAGGATTTTGAATTCCACAATTTCATGGTCACTGCAGCCAAGGCTGCCAAGGCTGCCCTTGATCTTCAGTCCAAACTTTAAATCAACTATATTAGCCAAAGAAATAAAGTAAAATATGTTGAATAGATACCCAGAATTAAATACATGTAAGAAGACAAAATGTGTTTGGTTTGAACACAATTTACCCATTTAATATTTTTCCATCACACATTCAAGAATTCCTTTCAGTGATGTAGTCTTTCATTTGGTTACATGGCATCTTGCTTAATGCTTGAAGATAAGGTTTTGGCACTTAGCTAGTGATCTTCAAAGTTGTGTCTGTTAGACCTAACAATCAAATCGGTTTTTTTCTGTTTTCTCTATCTGTTTCATGTTGTGCCATGTTCCTGTTGGCCTAGGCAAATGATCTAGTTGAAGCAACTTTAGAAGTTATCATCCTCGGTAGCAGAAGTATCCCAGTGCAGGTAGATCCAGCAGATGGAGATTGTTGGTGTGACCTGGTATATGTATCCACTCCCTTCCAATATGTCCTCATTCATTATATGTCTGGAAATCTCTTCCTTTTCATTCTCCTGCTGACAAACAAGGATCAACAAGAGTCTGACAGGCATCTTTAAGCAAAGGAGAGAGACTTTCTCTTCCCCTGTGTAAATCGTACATTTTTCATTTCCAAACTGGATAGCAGTGGCGAGTAGACTGTGGGCAGAAGAGGACAATCTAATTAATTAAAACTGGTTGGGAATTTTTCAGTAAAGTGTTCTCATTCAAAAAATGTTGCTTTATTGAAATGAAACAGACTGCTTGGTTCACAAATCTACTTTCAAGTCCATTTTGGAAAAATACTTTCAAAATGGTCAAACTATTCCACCCCCACAGATTTTAAAAGCAGCAACACTATATTTGGTTTTGATAATTTTTTTTAAGTAAAATAGAATAAAATGTTGATAACAGTCAAAATAAAAGTGAAAAATTTAGAAACAAAGAAGGAAGTATAGACACATATATTTAAAATGTACGTGTGTATATATTAGATACACATTTCCAAAAGTAAGCAGAAATAAAATTTCACATTTTAGTTCAAGAATTATCTCAAATAATATAATATATATTATAAGATTTATAATATATACATAATAAAGAAGGAAAATAAAAGTTCACTTTTTAATTCAAAATTTATTATCTCAGATAATATAATATATATTACAAAATACATAATACAAATATCATAAACAAGGAAAAAAGAATTGCTGCACAAACCCCAGCCTTAAATCTTCTTCTTATTTCTTTTATTTAGCTCATATATATACTTTTTTTAAACACATAATTAAAGAAAATTCACATAGTCTGTTAAGGCCAATGTTTAATTTACAATAGAGGAGTCTTCAGATCACCTGCTTTTGAGGAAGGGAAAAATACTTGTTTAAAATTGTTCTGTATTATTGAACAGACTTGCTCTGCAGTGCAGTTATTTTCTTCAAGGACAGATTGAATTTTAAGCCTCTATGATTATTTATAGAGCTAGATTCTCTTCTATTTTTTGCCTTGATTGTCATTTACATTGATGCAGAGTCATTGCTATATGGATGTAAAATACTGTCATTCTAAGCTGGTTGATATTTATCCTACTTTGCACATGTATACATCACTAGACATGGAGCTGTATTGGGTTTGTGTGGCAAGTCTTTGGTAGCAAGGGGGCTACAGGGGTGGCTTCTGTGAGAACTTGCCAGAAGATTCCCCTTTGTCTGACAGAGCCCATGCCAGCTGTCTCCAAGATGGACCCGCTGGGGTAACATTTAAGAAGGGGGAAAACCAAAAACTAGGCAGCAGCAATTGCATCTGGAGAGAGGAGTGAGACCATGGGAAAGCAGCAGCTCTGCAGACACCAGAGTCAGTGAAAAAGGAGGGGGAGGAAGTGCTCCAGACACCGGAGCAGAGATTCCCCTGCGGACCGTGGTGAAGACCATGATGAGGCAGGCTGTCCCCTGCAGCCCATGGAGGTCCACAGTGGAGCAGATATCCACCAGAAACCTGTGGAGGACTCCATGACGGAGCAGGTGGATGCCCAAAGGAGGCCGCGACCCTGTGGGAAACCAACGTGGGAGCAGGGTCCTGGCAGGACCTGTGGCCCCATGGAGAGAGGAGCCCATGCTGGAGCAGGTTTGCTGGCAGGACTGGTGACCCCATGGGGGACCCACGCTGGAGCAATTTGTTCCTCAAGGACTGCACTCCATGGAAAAGACCCATGCTGGAGCAGTTCGTAAAGAACTGCAGCCCGTAGGAAAGACTCACATTAGAGAAGTTCATGGAGGGCTGTCTCCCGTGGGAGGGGAAGAATGTGAGGAGTCCTCCCCCTGAGAAGAAAGGAGTGGCAGAAACATGTGATGAACTGACTGCAACCCCCATTCCCTATCCCCCTGCGCTGCTCAGGGTGAGGAGCTAGAGACATTGGCAGTAAAGTTAAGCCTGGGAAGAAAGGAGGGGTGCGTGGAAGGTGTTTTTAAGAATTGGTTTCATTTCTCATTACCCTACTCTGATTTGATTGATAATAAATCCAGTTTTCCCAAGTCAAGTCTGTTTTGCCCGTAATGATAATTGCTGAGTGATCTCTCGCCGTCCTTATCTCGACCCACAAGCCTTTCATTATATTTTCTCTCCCTTGTCCAGCTGAGGAGGGGGAGTGATAAAGCGGCTTTGGTGGGCACCTGACATCCAGCCAGGGTCAACCCACCACAAGAGTAAACATTGTAGAATTAGGCCAGCAGTTTTACAGATATTGTGAGAGGAACACTAATGTTATTTTTCACTGTTTTCATACTGATAAAATACATGTTACTTCTTCTAAAAGAGGTAATGTCTTTTTTCACTGTGTGAAAAAGATCGCAAGCCCCTGAGGTCCCCAGTGACAGAAACCCAAGCAACATTAGGTTACTGTCTTTTAAGTTCTTGCAGACACAGTTTACAGACATCACACTAAATAGCTTTTCATATCCCTCAGTAGCATCTCTGTTCTGTAGGTGTTAGGCATTCCCCCACTGCATCGGTACAGCGTGGGAGTGAATAAACCCAAATGAAGGAAGAAAACATTAACTTTGATCATAACCTTTTTCACGTTTTTGCTAGCTTCAGTCTTTAAAGGCTCAACTCGGTTACCTAAAGACAAGAATCTATTAGTGTTTGAAATGCCATAGACCATATGAGATACCCACACAAGGCTGTAAGATAAAATGCAAAACTATACATTACTGGAAGGGCAGCTGAGGGACAGGTGGGACTGCTTAGGTCATCTCAAATGTACCAACGTTGATGAAGCTCAAAACTACCACAGTTTCAGAAATACACACAAAAAATAGTACTACATGTTGTCATTTAAAGGGAAATGTTGCCTTAGAATAATCCTGGCTCTCTGAAGCCAGATCAAAGACTTCCTTTGATAGAGATCTGATCTCAGTCTGTCAGGAGAGGTAAAAACATTAACTTAAAGCACCTTTGTGTGTTTTATTTCGTAACTGGAGCAGACTTTAAGGATGCACACAGTCAGTTAATACAACTCAGCTGACAACCAGTCTTGATAACTCCATAAGGTGACCAAATCCTTCTGGTAAAACTCTACTGTCCCATTTTGAAGCATGCACAACAGGAAGCTTATAGGGATTTCAATAGCTGTGCTGAATAACAGCTCATATAAAGTTGCCACAGATCAGTTTTTCCGCTAGGGAATGAAGCAGGATTAATGGAAAAGTCTCAGGACAGGATGTGACCAGATCTGACTTTTGTGGGGTTTTTTTGTCCTGCAGCTGGTCCTTTAGCTTGCAATCAAGAGAGTTGCCTCTCCCTTGTATATCAAATGTATTTCTCCAGATTATCAATCATTTCTAAATAAAGCTGAAGCTGGCTCTGAATCTGGACTGTAGACCCAGCTGCAGTTCCTCTTGCTCAAGCTTAAGGCTGTACTATTTGGGAGAGGAGTGGCTGGAGAGCAGCCCTGCAGAAAGGGATCTGGGGGTGCTGGCTGACAGCAGGCTCAATATGAGTCAGCAGTGTGCCCTGGCAGCCAAGATGGCAAACAGCATCTTGGGGTGCATTAAACACAGTATCACCAGCCAGTCAAAAGAGGTGATCACCCCACTGTATTCAGCATTGATCCGGCCTCACCTTGAGTATTGTGGGCAGTTCTGGGCCCCACAATTTAAGAAGGATGTGAAGGTCCTTGAACGCATCCAGAGAAGGGCAACAAAGCCAGTGAAAGGGCTAGAAGGAATGTCCTATGAGGAGCAGCTAAGGACTTCGGATTTGTCTGGTTTGGAAAGAAGGAGGCTGAAGGGCAACCTCATTGCTTGCTACAGCTTCCTGAGTAGGGGAAGTGGAAAGGGAAGTGCTGATTTCTTCTTGTTATCCAGCGATAGGATGTGTGGGAATGGTTCAAAGCTGTGCCAGAGGAGGTTTAGACTGGACATTAGGAAGCACTTTACCAAGAGGGTGGTCAAACACTGAAACAGGCTTCCTAGAAAGATGGTTGATGCCCCAAGGCCGTCAGTATTTAGGAGACATGTGGACAATGCCCTTAATATTACACTTTAACTTTCAGTCAGCCCTGAAGTGGTCAGGTGGTTGGACTAGATGATCGTTGTAGGTCCCTTCCAACTGAAACAGTCTAGTCTAGTCTAATCTAGTCTAGTCTAGTCTAATTCTAGTCTATTCTATCCCATCAGTAAGACTGAAAGAAACACAGCATGGCAATTTCCTGTATACGTCTTATTAAAGCCTGCAGTCAGCTGGTATCCATTTTTCGCATGTGGCCTCTTGGAAAATTTGCCATCCACAGGGTAATTTTAGCATCCAAAGCAAATGTTATTAATGTTATGAATTCTTGTAAGATTTGAAGATTGTAAGATTTGAATTCTCATAAGATTTTACAGACCAGAGAAAGTTTGACTAAGCATCTAAATCTCCCAAGATTCTCCAACTACTGGTATTAATGCATTAATGCATAAAGATAGAACTATGTTTTACAGAGGGACTTCTGTCTTCAAATAAATTCAGACTACTTGCCTAAGGCTTTGAGTACTGTTCTACTTTCAATTTTACAAACCATATTGACATTTTCAGTCATTTTTTTCTTACCTAACACTTTTATATTTCTGTCATTGTTAATGTGTTTTCTTACCCTCTTCTCTTCTCTTCTCTTCTCTTCTCTTCTCTTCTCTTCTCTTCTCTTCTCTTCTCTTCTCTTCTCTTCTCTTCTCTTCTCTTCTCTTCTCTTCTCTTCTCTTCTCTTCTCT